>JAZHPH010000537.1:0-16071 GCA_037356405.1 Nasonia oneida | reverse complement strand
AGAGAGAGAGAGAGAGAGAGAGAGAGAGAGAGGGGATTTCAAGACGTAGGGTTCATCATAGATCTCACGTTTGTTAGCAGCTGCCTGATTGTCTACGGTAGATCGTGGACGGTGAGCGATCATTACACAAATAGTGACCACTAAGCGACAATAATAAAGATAGGAATATCAAAACAGAGATCCAACTAGAGGGCAACGACAAAAAGAGTCGGTTGGAAAACGAAGGATTATGATAAGAAGACATTCCTGCTGGCGCTAGATGAAATACAGCTGTTTAGATCTGCGAATGATGAGGTCGAGCAGGTAATAGGAAATATAACTCGAGCCTCTAACGCAACGATGCCGAGAAGGGCTTCTAATAACAGACTAGCGCCAGTATACTGGTGGGAGAGAGAAATTGACGCTGCCCGAAGCAAGTCTTATCGAACCAGAAGACGAGAACAGCGAGCTCGGAAAAAATACTACAAGGCTGGTCGAGGTAGAAAAATAATAGACGCCCTAAACAAAGAAATAAAGAATGCTAAACCTATACTCAAGAAAAAAATTCGAGAAAATAAACGACGGTGTCTTCAAGAATTACAGGACGAGGTTGAGCTGAATTCCTGGGGGCGACCGTACTAAGTAGTAATGAAGAAGATAAAGGGAGGTTACATTACCCTCCTAAGTGCCCGAAATTGCTGGATCGTATTGTGACCACGCTGTTCCCCCTTTAACTGAAAGTAACATCTATCCCTAACGCGGAGGCAAATGACAAAATCATTCCAACAATCACTACAGAGGAATTACTGGCTGCATGCAAAAGAATTAGAAACAAGAAGGCTCCAGGACTGAATTTCATACTCAATATTGCATTGAAAGAAGCTATACTGGCTCGCCCCAATGTCTTTATGGATCTGTACAATTATGTCTCGAAGAAGGAATGTTTTCTGAGAACTGGAAGAAGCAACGCCTGGTACTACTAGCAAAAGGAGATAAGCCACCTGGAGAAGCTGCCTAATACAGACCACTTTGCATGCTAGACACCCCGGGCAAGATTTGAGAGCGCATAATCGGCGTTAGCAGAATATCAATAGGGCTTTAGGACAAAATGCTTTACACTTGACGCCGTAAGCTTAGTAGTTGACACTGCTATAACTGCAATAGAAGGTAAAAGATGGAAAGGAGAAGCAAAGAACTACTGTGCTCTTGTTACATTAGATGTTAAAAATGCGTTCAATTCAGCCAGCTGGGGTAAGATACACAAGGCACTACGGAAAAAAGAGGTACCCGCATATACAAGAAGGATTATGTCTGACTACCTGAAGACAGAACTCTTTTGTATGACACAGAGGGCGGTACGAAAACCTATCAAGTAAATGGAGGGATCCCACAAGGGTCAGTGCGTGGCCCATTATTGTGAAACATTATGTACGATAGAGTACTTAGGCTAGAGCTACTTAAAGAGGCAACGGATGTAGAATTTGCAGATGACATTTCAGTAGTGGTAGTAGCAAAGCAAAAGAAAGTGGTAACGGAAATCGCTAACGAATCAGTAGGTATAATACACGATTGGCTATAGCAGACTGGACTTGGGCTTGCTAGCTATGAAACGGAGGCTATATCTAACGTAGAGAGCGCATACGGATCGCAGGTGCATCCGATTGCGACATTGTAAAACCAAGCACCGAAAATCGGAGCGAGTGCTCTGACCTCTGTTTTAGCACTCCTTGTGCGCGTGAAAGATGACTGCAAGGCGTACGCGTCGATCCTTTGTGGCGAATGCTGATTGGACCACCGCGATTTTTTTCATCTTAATTTCATAACTGCGTGAATTGGTACCGAGGCTTTAAAAACCCCGGAGCCGATCCACGCAGTGCCTTTTCGCGTAGTGACTTACTCAATGGCGGCTACAACTGATTCTAAGGTGAAGCGGCGGTGTTTGCTAGTGTTAGTGTTTGGAGCGTGCTCAATCTGTCTAACACCTTGGGAGCGTGCTAAACCTGTCCCTTGGCATAGCATACACCGGAGAGCCCTTTGAATACAGATCAGTGCCACAGAGAGAAGTACAAGCTAAGGACCGACGAGTGGAATCTCCGGCTTTAGCAAGAGCAGTTGACCATCCTTATTTTAAATCGCCACGTGAACGCGTGTAGATCGTACAGTCAGCATCTGCCACAAAGGGTGATTTGAACCATCTAAAGTGCGCAGGATTATAATAATAGTAAGTTGTTAAGATAAATCATAGGTACTTTACAATTAATAAATAAATAAGACTAAATTTACTAAATACTACTATAAATCGACAACATCCTAAGCTAAATATAGCGAAACTCCGTCAACTCTGTAAACTGAACGTCTGTGAAGTGCTCTGGGCCAATAAAAACATAACAGTCCATATAAATAAAACCCTTGTGTACTAAATCGATTATAATAACTAAACCTCAATCAGAACAAATAAATTCAAATCAACTTCCCAGTCACGACGTGCAGGTAAGAGTACATTACTTGTGGACGCACCATCAGCAACCACACACTACGAGAGTTAAGCGGACATAACGCGGAGTCCGCAGGACACGGAAGTGTCACAAGTAACTTGCCTGCAACGACCGTAAGTACACCGGACACTTACACGTCCGCCAAACGCAGTCTAGGACAGAATAACGTCTGCACGCAAATACGTGTCCGCGCAGACTAGCAGCGCGAAACATCCTCAATTCCACAGTCCGCGTGTAACTTTAGTAACAGGACAGGCTCTCTAGCCGAAGGCTAGTTCTCGCGAATAAATAATTATTTATAAAACCTGCGCAGCCCATCCTACCATCTAGTACGGTTTTACATGTGTATACCATAATAATTCTGGAACCACGCGACCGATTGTAATAAAATTTGACATGTATATATGTTTTCTGATTCTGAATTCGGAATTTTTTTTTTATGATTCTGACTATTTTATGGCTATATTATAGCCATTTTTTGATTATTGAAAAATATTTTTGTTTTTTTTTTAAGAAATAATTTATACAATATATTCAACAACAGTGTATCTAAAAGAGTTTAAAATTTCCTACTTTTTACCGCAAGATTTTCCAGATTGAATGTTTCGTTCAATTTTTATGATACAAAAAGTGAGTAAAAAAAAAAATTAATATTTCCAAAACTAAATTTTTAAACGTTTTGAATAAATGTATCATAATAAGAAACGATAATATCTATTTATCTACGGGAGTAAAAATGCTTTAATTAAGTTTTAATTTTGGGAAAATATCGATCTTTTGATTACCTCGGCTAGGTTTTTTTGCAGCTTATAAAACTGTTTAGTTTAAAAGATATCAGGATTTAAATTCTTTGTCTCTCACCCTGTATAACTGAAAATTACTATTTCTGTTAAACCTTATAACTCGCTAACTAAATTTCAGAATGTTTTAAGGCATTTCATGATTTTATGAGGTTATTAGGATCCCATAGTATTTAAAATATTGAGGTTTTAAGGTGACGCCGTACTAAAAAAGAGAACGTTGTGCAGCTCAGTATGTAACTAAGAGCGTGGTAATACAGTTTTTCTGAAAAAAGCGCTTTATCGACCGTACCTATTCTCACGGAGCTCATAGAGAATAGACACGTCACGCCTTCTGGATATAAGATCAGCGATGTTTTCAATGCTACTCGTGACGAGACGAACACTTCAAAGTCAAGAGTTATATAATTGTACCTTAGCCATAACAAACGACTTTTAGCTTGATTTCCAAGACAAATTGCGACTTCGTGAATATTATTTTAAATAAAAAAATTAATAAATGAAATAAATTATTTTCTAAATAATAATCACATTTAGTTGTACAAGTGCGTTTTTTTATTCAAAATATGGTTATTTTCGGACTTCTTATTTTACCCACTAGTTCATGAAACCGTATTTTGCGCTTGCGAATCAAACTGTGAAATTGGATTTTATAGCAATAGCATATAAACATTTAATTCAAAGAGCACGCATTACGAAATAAAGTCTCCATGGCTATTAAAAGCGCGAATAGAAAAATTCATTTTAATTTGAAAAATATTAGTCTTTTTGTTATAAGCAAATAATATAATAACCAAGAACAAATTATTTGTTGTAGACAAAAAGTTACATGAAAATTTAAATGAATTGTATAAATGACTTAGCATCTCGCATGACGCAGTTATCGTCTCGCTAACTAACTTTGCCATGGAAACAATTTTCGGTATCATACATATATACAGATAGATTACATCGCATATATATTAAAAAAGGAGACCTTAGAAAATATAAAAACACAAATGATTACATATGCAATACTATTTATTTGTTGAAATAAAAAGTGCTTTTGAAGATATTACACATAATCACTTTCTGAGTGAGACAATACTAAAGCAGCATTACGAGTTTTTTTAAATTTTAAATTTTGTTGTGCTGCAATTTGTTGTATATATAAAAACATCGCTGACCCAAATGCAAGCATACATCCATTTATAACTGAACATTTCAAAGAGAGGTTTATAAAAAGATCAGTTATCAGAGGAACATTAATACTATTCAATTTAGATCAAAGATAATAATTAATAATACTGATGCTACCAACGAAACTATTAAATATATTTACAAAAAAAATACAAGTACTAATTTGCTATGTATAGTTATTGCTATAATTGTCAAAAATAAGAATACTGTTTTGCTAAAAGATTATTACAATTAAAGAGTTATAATTCTTAAAATATTTTTACTTTTATCTGACTTGTATTTAAGATAAATGCATTATTTTTCTCTATATTCAAATTTTATTTGAGAAATATAGATATTTTAATACTTCAGAAATTGAGTAAGTCATACTAAATCTTAAAATAGTGTTTATCTAACTCAAGATTATAACCAGCAGAGATGATCTTACACTGTCTGGCTGAATTTTTATATAATTTATTATATTGTATGATAATGTAATTTACTACCCTATTGCAAAATCTCACGTGAGATCTTACATAAGATCTCACCTGAGATCTCACCTGAGATCTCATGCCAAAATTTCATTGTAATTTTGGTCCGGAAGCTGCTGGATCCTCTTATTTAATAAAAAATAAGGTTTTTAATATTGGAAGTCGCCTATAAGGAGGTGGTCCTACTCAGAAGAGTTCAAAAAACTAGGTTTCGAGGCATTTAAGATGTTTTTTCGATTTTTAAAAATTTCTCATCTGAGATCTCACCTTTGATGTCACCTGAGATCTCAGGTGAGATCTCAGGTGAGATCTCATGTAAGATCTCACGTGAGATTTTGCAATAGGGTATCTTAGACAAACTTGATTCATTGCAAGTATTCTTTACAATTATAGTGTATTAATATATAAATTCTTTTAAGTTATTTATATCGCAAACGTTATTAAAAAGCGGTTAATTTTAACCCCAAATGACTTATGATATTTTTATCTATACTGACTTTACTAAAACTTTTACTCATGAGTTTAAATTTCGCTCATTATAGACTTTTACATTAAATTATTTCAATGGTAATTAGACTGATCTATAAATTTGATCACTCGTATAGTTGCCTATTGTAACATTGAGTTTAATGTTCTTGCTTTCTCCATTATCATCAAAATTGCATCTGGACATAAAGATACTTTTAGCTAAGAAGAAGAACTTCTGGATAACAATTTTTTTAGTAAATATAATTAAAATTGATCTACATATTTGCTCTATTATATATAAATCTATGATATACGTAAGTTATATGATCTTTTAATTAGTTCAACTTTACTTTATTGTTGTATGCATTATAATTCTATCCAACATAATTATTTATACTTATTATTATTAATAAACTCAATAATAATTTAAATATAATTAAAGTTTGTCTAAATAATTACATTGTAATGAAAGCTTACGTCTTCAAAAAAATTTCAAAAGTAATAGTTCATCTAAAAGTAGCATCAGCATTACCAATCAATAATGTACGTTTCAATTGTTGCGCTTTTGTGGTAAATCATTACAGTAGTTGATAATCATGGATGCGCACAAGTGTCGTATACTATATTTTGTAACACATGCACGATTTCCGTATTTTTTAGACCTAAAAAGTGGCCCTACAGTGGCTTTTTTGACCGTCCTGAAAAGAGCGATTGAAAAATTCATAAAAATGATTAAAACATGTAATGTCTCAGAGGAAGGAGAGCGAAAACTGCCTGGCGGACCGACTAGAGGCTAGGAGCAATCCCCTAACCAGGCGAAGGCAATAGTGCCGGTTAGGAAACACAACTCATAAACACACATGTTACACCTCAACACTCACACACTGCGGACCCAATGCTGCCCCGGGTACGTGTGTCCACCAGGGTCACTCGGAGAGGGCTGACAGCGTCGATCTAAGGGTACCGTAGAAACCGTAGAAAAACTAGGTTGTCTGGCGCTCCTAGGCCGTCGGATAGTACAGGGGCCCTGGTCAGCCTAACAAGCATGACCTGGCTGCCCTATCAGCCGACGAAAAATCCCGCCTGACCTAACAGTGCCAGTTGGTGACCGGATAGGGTCATGTTGAATCGGGGAGGAGGGGCCTGCTGAGGCCACAGGTGTCAGGGTTGGTTTCTCCGCGGTGAGTGGCTTCTGGGGCGCGTACTGGTCGGGGATGCGAGGGCGGGGCTCGGTTCACGCACACTAATACACCCGTAAATATACAAATGAAAATGGAAGAGAATAAGTTACAGGAAACGGTTGCAAAAGTGCTAGCAACAAACGAGCTCCCCAGCCCAAGCAAAGTCCCCACGGACGGTATTCTGAAAGACCGGGCTGCTGTAATCAAGACGGCAAATATCGGTGTAAGTTCCCAGGAAGGTCACCGGGCGGCTGCGGGGTCCACCCCAGCGGCAAATACCGGTGCCATCTCGGGAACTGAAAATAGCAAGGTGAAAAAAGGAACAGGCACGCTAATAGGAAGCTAGCCTCAGAGGCGAAGCATCTGGAGGACGCTCCTGGGGGGTCTCAGGTTGGGACCCTTGCGGACGCGACCAAAGGGTAACACTCCGACAGCTCCACCCCGAAGGAGCTCAAAAAAAGGTCCGTTAAGGACGCTTCAAAGAGCTACAGCTGAGCGGTGGCTACTGACTTAAAGGTGGCCATCGTTCCGGTCAAGTACTCGGAAGAGCGCCTTGACGAGGACCAGGAAAAAAAGATCTTGGAGGACCCAGACGGAGGCTATTCTCTAAGTTTCTGGGATAATTGGTTCCAGAGGAGTGCACAGATCTTCCACTGCAAGGACCAAAAGGACAAGGAGTGGTTACTCAGTAATGCCACTAAATGGTCGTGGGGGGGGGGGGGGGGGAACTCAAGGCTATTGGAATGCGAGGCCTCCAGAAGCTGGTCAGAGTGATGATCGCCCCTGGAGTGCATACTCCAGAGGTCGTGGTAAAGCGCTTGAAAAGGCAGAATACCACACTCACACCGGACTCTTGGGTGGTTGCAGAAACCAAAACGATGACGGTGGGCACTGAGGGGAAAAAGAAGAAGGAGACGGCTATGGTCGGAAAGGACTGTGGTTGAGGCACTGAAGGCCCTTTACTTCAGACCTTTCTGTAGAGGCAGCAGAGCACATTTCGTCCCGTTCAAGGATAAGACAGAGGAAGAGCCAGCACAGACGGGAGTAGAGGTTATGTAGGTCGATCCCGGCCTTAATAAGGTAAACATAGAGGTGAACGCGGGTAGCGGTGCTCTCGAACAAGATAGCTGATCGGGGGCAACGCAACAGCGTGAACAATATAAATGGGGCCGGATTTGTACCGTACACCATTATTGAGTTTATGCAGATCAATCTGCACCATTGTAAGAGCGTATCGTAGGCTTAAACGGAATAGGTACACTGATCAGTTGCAGCCCAGTCTCGACTAGAACGTGCCTTATTGTTAAGGGGATTTAAGTAAAAACAGTGCCAAAGTACTGCTCAAAGGATCTATGTACGGCTAGGGCAGGCTCCAAGGGTACGGAAGGTGAGCGGAAAGTCATTATGATTGCTTTCCTTACGAGAAAGCGTGCCCAATAGAAAAATGGTCACATTAATTAGAGAATGCGAAGCCGAAGGCACCGAGCTTATGGGGTTAATGGGTTGTAATGCAAACGCACATCACACATGTTGTGGCAGCACTGACTGCAATTCTAGAGGAAAAAGTCTATTGGAGTTCTTAGCAGCAACCAGCATGGACTTTGTCAATACCGGCAGCAGACTTACGTTCCGAAACGCCGTAAGGCAGGAGGTAATAGACATCACCCTGGCCTTCAGGAACGTGTGGTCCGAGGTTATGGACTTGAGAGTGTCGAAAGAAGTCTTCCTGTCGGATCACCAACATATCGTGTTCAGAGTTGGCGGAAAAAGTACGCTCGATCAGTTCATAAGGGACCCTAGGAAAACAAACTAGGTAGGATACAGGGAAGAACTTAAGGCTAAGATCAGTTGTTTCTTTGTCACATACGGGACGGCGGAGGACATCGATCACTGCAGTAGGATTCTAAAGAATAATAATAATAAGTTCTTACGGGAATAATTGTGAACTAAGGCTGAAGAAGCCATCGAAGGGCGCTCCCTGGTGCAACAAGGTCATAGATAAGATATCAAAGATAAATGCAAGACAGCGATAGGCACCTTCTGGGCCTGCAGGAGGGCTTTCGGCAATACCTAGAGTCTAGAACCGTATAAAGTGAGATGGCTATATGATGCAACCATAAAACCAAGACTCACTAATGGGGCACTGGTGTGGGGCCACAAATGTGAATTGAAAACTTACACAGGGGCACTAGACAGGGTGCAAAGATTGGTTATAGGAGAAATCACGGGACCCATGCGAACGACACCTACGGTCGCTATGGAAAGACTGTTGGGACTCCCTCCACTAGGCAAGGTAATAAGGGCAAATGCGTGTTGGACGTTCTGCAGAATAGCAAAATCAACGAACTTTTTGGATTTCAAGGATGCAGCACTTCTGGAACAAGTAATGTTGCTAATGGAATAAAGAGGATGTGACAGAATGGCGGAAAGAATCTATTTTTCTAAGGCGTTCTCGATCATAATCCCAGAAAGGGAACAATGGAAGACGGGTTCACATGAACTTCTCGAAAACCGTGTGGTGTCGTTTACTGCTGGCTCAAAAAATGAGAACGGTGTAGGGACAAGTGCTTGGGAACAGGGACACACAAAAAATTGTGTACTCACTCGACTACTATGCAACGGTTTTCCAGGCAGAAATCGGGGCCATTGTATGGGACAAGACTACATTAAGGTTCAAAAAGAAACTGTGAAATCATTGTTGATCAGATATTATGACTTTATTGAAATCTCCTAACGATCAGGTCCTTCTGTGACCTTCTCTCACAAATTGTCGCCGAGAACTGAAACGCTCTACTAATTAAACGCCGCCGAAAACTCGGGCCCGCTAAAACAAAGACGCTTTCCCGATGACTACCAAAGGGACTCGAAGCAGTGCGCGTGCTCCTCTATATCTATAGCTATACACACGCAGTCATGTGCCCGCGCGAACGCCTCTCGCCACTCGACTCTCTGGCCTGGCAGTGATAGATCTTCCCTTTAGCCTCTCCGCACTGAAAGTGACCTTCAAAATTCGCAGAGTAAACTCCCTACTGAGGTCGTGGCCGTCTAGGAATAATTATACAACCAATCCTAACCGTATTGGCCTGAAGCCACGAATCGCCTTGTCGATTCGCGCATATGAGAGCCAAATGACGGAGAAACGTTCGCTAAAACTACTAATAGGTAGAATATATTATTAATAAAGAATAAATACGCCTCACTTGCTATTATTCCTAGTAGCCCTCGGTTACGTCCGGAACAACCATTACAGAAACTGCTAAATGGCTGTTGGAGAGAGGCACAGGACAAAGAACTGTAAGCTTCTGCTCGGATAGCAGGGCAGCTCTCATAGCGCTAGACAGTATTAGTGTCACCTTAAAAGAGGTACTAATGTGCAGACAGGCGCTAAAATCACTGGCGAAACACAACGCAGTGAGACTGATGTGGGTACCGGGACACTCTGACGTGGTGGGTAACGAAAAGGCGGACAGGTTAGTGGGTAGGGGCGCGGACGGCATCCGAGCAAGAAGGTGCGCAGTCGCTTTCCCAACCTGCGAGGTTAATAGAGCAATTTAAAACTAGCTCAACTCGTAACTAAGCGACAAATGACCAATGCCAATGGGCAAAGACAGGCATGGGCTCTGATGGGCAGCAGCCCACCTGAGGAGTAGCTGCGGACCATTATGGGCCTAAGCAGGAATAGTTTGAGGCTGGCTATTGGCTGGCTGACGGGACATTGGAGGCTAGGATACCACCTGTGGAACCTGAGACTGAGGGACTCCGGGAGCTGTAGGTGGTGCAAGCATGAAACGGAGATCACCTCCCACCTGATGTGTGAATACCCAGCTTTCGCAGTGACAAGACAGAGGGTGTGAGGGGTTCCCATGTTGGGGTTAGAAGAGCTAAGGTTAAAAAGCTTCACATTAATTTGCCGAGTCACCGAAGCTATAAATAAGGGTTTATAAAGTAATTGCTTATGGTACAGGAGGCACAGCACATTGGGCTTTGCCTGAGTGCTCGATTGGCACGTCCCCGTGCAGGGGCCGCCGCTGTTCACCTACGCACAATATGACTATGACTATGGCTAAGTGCTGACAAAAAAATGAAGTATACTTAGCGTATAGTTATAAGGCGCTGCGACGAGAGCGAAATTGATGTACTTCATGATAGATGTACCCTTGATTAGAATCAAGGATACATCTATCATGGAATACATCAATTTCGCTCTCATCATCAAGTTAATAAAATTAATAAAAAGAATTTAGAAAATTACAAGATTGTCGAGTACTTAAAATGTGTTTTACATAAACAGAACATTCAAGACTAGGTATTATCACGATTCATAACATTTAACAGAGTCCAATAACAGTGTCTTCTGGTTGAACTTTATAGTAAATGAAATAACCTCTACGGCGAAACTCTGGCCATGATGTATTTCAATAAGCTGAATTACTTAACTATAATCATCGACAGCAGTGGTGAATAACTTACAAAAAGAATAGAATTGCAATCAGTCAAAAAAATGTAAGTTATCATAGAATTCATTATTTTAACAATAAGCACTGCAATCAAAGATGTTTAAAACTAGCCCTAACCTCAAAAGTCTGAGAATTTTATTTAAGAAAGAATTTATCGGAGAATCAAATACAAACATTTACGTATAGCATATATCTTGTCTATCGAAAAAAATAATTTTCTCATTTGTTTTTGTAGGGAGATTTGTTCATTTTGATTTGCCTCAGTGCAACTTTGCATGGCCATCGGAAATAAAAGTGCCCCGAGAAAGTGACACAGTATCTACAATGAACCTTACACTATACTGATATCCAGCACGTTTTACATTATTTCATAAGAAGTTACTGATTGCATTGAAAAACTAAATAAAAATACTAACCGCAAAAATCACAATTGCAATACAGGCTTCTACTTGCAGTACATCCTCATCCGCTAGCAACTTCGTCATCACAGCACTTTATACAACTTGCAAAAATGTGTTTTTAATCTAGGAGCAACCGGTTAACGCTTGATGTCCGACATTGAATACCGACGGCGCGCCATGTTACCTGACGCTAGCGTACACGGCTGAGCGACCGCATGAGCTCGCACTACCAACCTTACCGAGATCTATGTCTTACAGTATTATACTATACCATGTTTCTTATTCTGATGACTTTAAACTGGGAAAATATATAAAGAACGAACAGTGACTTATAAAGTCGCATTTCCAATGTTTTAGAAAATGGATAACAATATTTTCGCATGAGTTATATTGACGCAAACAATAAAAACTAGGAAAGCACCATATTTTACAAAAAATTTTATCGAAAAAAAGCTGTTTTCCCTAAATCTTTTGTCGTGGCCATAAGACACTGGATAGCCACATACTTGTCTTTGTTGCAAGCAGAAGACTCAGGGAATTGTTTAATATTAGCTAACGATTCTGCGACAACGACGATTGCTAATCATTATAAATTAATTCTTAAAGTTCAAAAAGTAATTGCAAAATCAACGTTTTTTACAAAGATGTAATAAGAAGGTATGTTAGGCCTGAGTCGGAACCTAGAGCGGAAAAAAGCGAAAAAACCATCAAGTACTGATATTAATATTGTTTAATTGTTTGAACAATATCATCATATTATTTATCGAGTCTCTAACAACCTTTGTTACAATGTGATCAATGTAGAAATAACGTTAGAATTTTGCATAAATGGTTGCTTGCAGCCTGGAGACCTAGGAAGGAAGAGGCTGAAAAAACCATCAAGTTACAGTTTTCCTACTTTTAATCGCAATTTAACGATTATTAATTATTATTTCGCGATTCTTGAAGTGCACTAGTTGCAAAAACATTGATTCGATCATAAAATAATATTGAAATCTCATATTGGTTGATAATTGCAGTCAGGAGACCTAGGAAAGAAGAGAATGAAAAAAACTATTAACCCTTCATTTTACTGTTGTTTGAACTGCTTCAACAATTTCTCCGCAATATTTATTAAGTCTTTAAGAGTATGCATTGCGGAAATAATTATGTTACATAAATCGATCTAGAAAGGACGTTAAAATTTTGCATAAATGGCCAGTCACAATCCTGAGACCTAGGGAGGAAAAGGATAAAGAAACTATCAATTCTTGATTTTATTATTGTTGAAATTAATAAAACAATTGCTCCATATTATTAATCGACTCTGTAAGACCAGTTATGGATATAACAAAGTATTTTATAGTGGTTTCATCTAAATGGATGTTAGAATTCTATATCGGTTGTCGCTGACTCCGGCTATCCACAAACCTGGCTTTACAACGTGTCTTATAGAGAGAATGTAGCCAGAAATATATCCATTGTATGTTGTTGGCCATCAAGAATCGACAGTTAATTTTGAAAAGTAGTTGTTTTTCAAGCGACAAAAATGCGCTTGATGTTTTTTTACCGTTCCTCCTCCCAAGGTCCGCCGACCAAAAGCGACGGATGAGATCAGCTTAGATGAGCCTTCTGCACATAATACATCCAGAAATACGTTCATTGAGTACTATTTACTACTAAGGGTTAATAATTATTGTTGAAAAATTCCTTCTCCCGAGGTCCGCTGTTCATACGAGGCAGCTAAATCGGCTTCCAAAAAGCCTTTTTGCACCTCATGTACCCAGAATTATGTTTAGAACCACCTTTTCTTACCGACAGTTTATATTTATTGTTAAAATATGGCAAAATTGATTTTTCAAACGTAAAAACTGCGTCTAGATAGTTTTTTACCCTTCCTCCTGCCGAGGTCTGCTGATCAAAAGTAGCAGCTAAAACAGATCCGGGCGAGCCTTTTAACACCTAAAGAATCCAGGAAATTTTTTTCGATTACCTTTTCCTACCGACAGTTTATATTTATCGTTAAAATATGGCAAAATAGATTTTTCGACCAAGAAAAGTGCCTCTATATTGTACGGGCGGGGATAGCATCCGTAAGAGCTAGTCGGTGCGAGTGCAGGGTAGTGCGTTGTTGGCTCAGTAGTTAGAGCGCGAAACGATGGCAAAACAGGAATCTGTTTCTATGAACGGCATCCTCTAAATTTTTTCATGAAAATTACACGATTTGATATTGTAACGGCTGCTCCTTTAGTAAAAAAATAAGTGTGTCAGAAGCTGAAAGTGAGGATGATGATGAGAATAGTGTATCAATGGACAGTAATTTGAAGCGTGAAAATGCACTATAAAAGAACTAAATAAAGAACTGAAAGAAAAAATAAGTTATTGAGACAATTACGTGATAAACAGAAAAGTGAAATAAATACCTCAAAAAACAAAACATATGCTCAAGTAATTTCGAGTGCCATGACTAATAACAAGCCAAAACGAATCCCAAAAATTATAGTTAAAAACAAAGATACTAAAGAATATCCCATTGGTAAAATAAATGATGCTGTTGCACACTATCTCATTAAAGATAAGAGCATACAAGCAAAAAAACTAATTAAGAAAAAGAGTGAAATAATAGTAGATTGTTTAACAGAAGAAAGTGCAAGCTAAGCATATAATGTTTTGAAGAAAAAGCTTGACGAAAGTTGTGATGTTACAAAAGTAACAATAGAGAATCCAAAGGTTAAAGTAGCTGGAATAGATAATTTTGAAACTTTAGACAATAAAAAAATTGAAGATGACATAAATGAAAGAAATTTTAGTAAATTCAACAAGAAGTGTACAGTATTGCACTCATATGATAACTCCAAAACGCATCTACAGTCAGTCATATTAGAAATCCCTGCTGAACTATATCAACATGTGAGAGAGAATAAAAACAGGATCTTCGTGGGTTATCAAAACTGTAAGGTGCATGACTACTGCAACGTTAAGCCATGTTTTAATTGTGGTAGATATGGGCATAATGGCTTTAAGTGCACAAATAATCACACATGTTTAAAATGTGCAGGCAATCATAAGACTACAGATTGTTCCGGTAATAAATTAAATTGTCCTAACTGTATCTTCAGCAATAATAAGTATAAAACTCAATATAATACTGAGCATATGACAACAGATAGCCACGCATGCAGTATCCTACAAAATAAAATAAGAATGTTCATTGACCTTACTGACTACACGATACAACCTGTAATACCGAGATATGTCGGTATAGCAGAAAATAATTCAAACAAGGCTATAACCATGCGTGCATCTGGGATGTCTTTAAGGCACTCAACTCAGTTAACACACGTATAACAAATAGACTAAGAAAAAAGGATTAACTAATGGCTCAAGAATTCAATTTTGAAGACATACACAACATAGGTGATGCAGAAAACATCAGATCACTCAACAAGAGCATCTCGAAGAAAAAGAACTTAATTCTCTGTGTAAATATAAGAAGTTTAAATGCGAATTACGAAAAATTAGAATCATTTATTGAAAGCTTGGTAGTAAAATCAACTATTATAATATGTACGGAAACATGGATCTTACAACATCCTCAATACTATCAATTACAAGGCTATAAAAGCTATTACAATAACAGTAAAATAAATAAGGCTGATGGAGTCATGTTATATATAAAAAAGAATATACAGGAAAAAACTAAAATAGAAGTAATTGATAGATTGAGTGTTGTAAGTTCTGATACTTTTCTAGAGTCAGGTGATGCAATCAGGATCTCTGCTATGTACAGGTGCCACGATGTATCGAAATCTGAGTTTACTAATTCAGTAAGAAAATTTCTGGCTAAACAGGTTAATATAAAAAATCAATGTATATTTGGAGATTTTAATATTGATATAGGGGAAACTAATCATGACAAAATTGGTTTAGCTGAAAAGACAATCGCTCAAGAATTTCTGAATAATTTTTTTGAAAATGAATATACTCCATTTTTTAGAGGAATCACAAGACGATCTCAGAACAGTGAGAACGGCACGTGTATAGACAATTGTTTCGCCAAAGTAAGAAATATTGAGTTGGAGTCTTTTAAGTTAAACATACCGTTTAATGGTCATTATCCACTCTTCATAAGTATTAATAAATTCAAAATACAAAATGATTACAATCAATCAGCCTGCATTAACTATGGCAAGTTAATAAATATTGCAAAAAGAGTTGAGTGGGACTCATTGTCACAAATAAATGATCCTAACCAAGCTATAAATGAATTAATAAGTATGATCCAAAGCTGTGTTGAAAAAGCAACTGATAGAAAATATTGTAATAAAAACAAAAAAGATTCAGTTCCTAAGAAAAAATGGATTATGAAAGCAATATTAATATCCTGTAAAACTAAAGAGTTGTTATATAATATATGGAAAAAGAATTCAACAAATATGAAACTGAAAATGGATTATAAAAATTATGAAAAAATTTTAAGTAAGGTAATTAAAGATGCTAAGTATAAATACGAAAATAATGCCATTAGAAAATGCAGTGGCAATTCAAGACAGCTTTGGAGAATAATAAATGATAAGTTAGGAAAAAAAAAGAAGCAAGGAGGATCACTTGATAGTATAATAGTTAATGATCAGAAAATTGATGACAAGACTACTATTGCGA
>JAZHPH010000536.1:0-44386 GCA_037356405.1 Nasonia oneida | reverse complement strand
ATTATTAAGTATACAAGCATTTTAAAGAATTGCAAGCTTTTACGGGCACATTAATGAAAGCTTTAATTAATTTTTTATTGTCGATTAAGAAAACCGTTTTATACATATTTTGTAATAAATAAATTTAAAAACATTTAAGTTTAATTTTATTATTTCTGCAGTATTCCTATATCACTTGAGAATCACTTGAGATTTTGGCATGATTCTCACTTGAGAACCACTTGAGATCTCACTTGATTCTCAAGTGAGTTTTATCAGTAGGGATTAGCAGGGTTAAAAAATGTTAAATAAAAATTATATTAATATATTATTATAAGTCATTATTCGTGGGATGCGTGGTAGCATAGCCGGGTAAATTGAGTACGTTATAATAATAATAATATTTATTATTTTATTATAATGGTTTAATGTTGTAACTATTGAATATAAGTATATTTCTATTTTATTTTAAATATATCGTTTTTAAAAATATTATTTATTTGTTTATATTATTAAATATAATTATTTTTAATTATAATGATATAATTTATACTTTGATTAAAAAAATTAATAGAATTTTCAATTGTTCTGTTTTTTTAGATTGTTAAACAAAATATTATGTAATAATATTAATTCAATTTATGTTTTAAGATATAAGTTTCAATGAATTATTATTAACTTTATATACATTGATAAAATTTTATTTTTATTACTAACTAATTCTAATCTCTTATTTATATTAGAAATTAGATCAGCGTGCTTTGAACTTGATAACTTAGATTTTATCTGGTAATAATTTAATCATTTTTTTAATTACTTAGAAAAAAATTTAATTCATTATTCCTTAGAATCATATTTATATAAAAATATACATCTTTCACCCTTTGAAAATTTACAACATTATAAAATATATTCCAAAGAATTTAAGTATAAAGTTTAAAATATATATAATGTGATGTTGCGCTTTTTATAACAGATTCCGGTGACGCAAACCATCAATTTACACTTGTTTTAACTCGATCTTCGAACCGCGGACTCTTACATCTACAGAAGGGGACAACGTGTAGGTATGGGAACAGGTACGCCTGGCGTGGCAGAGGTGTAGAAATAAAGCTTATTACACACTGTTTAATCTGGATAACAATATTCGTATATTCTGCAACCCCCAGTTCGGATCAGACTTGGTCTGAATACAATTTTACCCGTAATAATGTATCTTGGAATCAAACGCGCGATATTACTTGCTGCTACACGACGTCAATAAATAACAATTGTCACAATCGATAACTGGATTGACTTAATAAACAACGAGCTTTGACTATAAATATAACAAGATCAACCGTTTTGTCGTGACTCTACAACCCGTATTCGTATCGCCCAAATATGGCGTCAGCGTCGCGTTCAAAGGACGCGGCGTCCCTCAAGATGGCGTCTAACTGTTAGACTTGCTCTCTGGCCTCGCTGGTAATTCCGTTCTCGCTGTCGTCTCCCTGCTGAAAAGCGCGAAAATCTCCTAGAACGTCGCGACAACCCTTTGACATAGAGCGCTTCCGCCGTGATAGAAACAACGGCTATCCGTATTGCGGAACCGCGAATAATACTCGCCGGGAAAGGAACGCGGCGATCGCTCGATCAGCGACGACGCCACACCAACGCTTTATGGAGAATCGGGTTGCCGGATTTAGCGAGTCAACGGCGTCTCGACCTAATGTCACTCGAACATGCTGGATCGTATGATTGGGGAAGCTGGATTGCTTAGCGATCAGCAGCGGCGTTACGCATTACCCGAGACCGTTGCTGGATCGTCGTCGATTCTCAGCGGCTCGAAAACCTTCTTTGTGTAAAGCTGGATCGCTTGGCGATCAACAGCGGCCCTACGTAATTGCTTCACGATATCTGGATCGCTTAGCGATCAACAGACGGCTTAAAAATCCTCTTTGTATTATTTAGGCCTCGACTTATTGGCGCCACGATCCAAAATATAATTTGTCCCGTTCGCCTTACCTCTCTCCATCCAGACTCCGCGATCACGTCATCTAACCGAACAGACAATACTTGATGGCTTATTTTGCGCAGTTCGTACCACAATAAAACCGCGAGAAAACTCGATCTCTTTCGTGACAACTTCCTTCGTGGTTTACGCGAACACTCGCGACTCTACGAATTCGCGACTCGACAACTCCATACGTACGACTCTACGACTTTACGACGACAGACTACTACTTCGACTGCTCCAACTGTTCGGCTCCAGGGTTGACGACGAATTGACCGATGAGGAAGCTTCCTCGCGGCGCGAGACCCTGCGCGTCCCGGAAAAGACGCCTTCGGAACGCCCTCTATATATTATTTCTCCCGCGCGAAAGAATGCGAGTCATAATGAATATTAATGGCGTCCTGCGGCGCCAATTACGAATTGGCACTATTGTCTCATCCTGACGCCACCTAACGCGGTCATCCGCGACGATAACGTGTAGTACGGAAACTGCTAGTGGCGACGCGCCATATCTTCCAACAACGCTCGCGAGTGTCGATGCGCCTTTACGCCTACTGTACGCGAGTCAGCTGCGCGGCTCTCTCTCTCTCTCTCTCGCCGAGGCTCCCGCGCGCGTTCCCTTTCTCCGCGGCTATACACAATCGCGGCTGCTATATGCTCGCAGCTCGGCGCTTACCTACTCTATTCTATTTCTATTCTATTTATGATATGTGAAGCGAGTTGAAGCGGGGGCAAGCCCAGAAGACATGGTTGAGGTCTTCGACATCTTCCCCGCAGGGACAGTCGGGAGAGTCAACGAGGTTTTTGTTGTAGAGATTGAGAGTAAGGTTATAGTGGTCGCTTCTCATGTGACAGGTGGAGGTGACAGATAAACGATCAAGACGAAGAGAAAAGGACCAAGGTTTGCGAGAAGTGATGCGGTAGTTTTGAAAATAAAAGGTACCTGTGTTAGGACGATAGTGAGAAAGAAAATTATTGTATTCGGAGTGGATGAGAGAATTGCAAAGAGGGAAGAAGTCCGAGTGTGGAAGAGGAAGATCGAGAATGATGCCACTGTGGCAGGCTTCTTTGGCAAGACAGTCGGCTGTTTCGTTGCCAGAGATACCGAGGTGACTCGGAATCCAAGCAAAGTGAACAGTGATATTGGAAGAAGAGAGACAAAGAAGAAGGTGTTTGATTTTGAGGATAGCAGTGTTGGGTGAAGTGATAAAATCTTGAAGATTAGATATAGCTTGGAGAGTGCTAAGGGAATCGGTGAAGATAGTGGAGTCGAGGATGCTATGTTCCTCTATGTATTCCAACGTATGTTGAATGGCAAGAGCTTCAGCTGTAGCTATGGATGCGTGGGAAGAGATGCGAAAACGAAGTTTGAGGTCGAGATTAGGGCTGAAAATGCCGATGCCGACGTAGGAGCCTTCTGTGAGTTTAGAGCCGTCGGTGTAAAAGAGAATAGCGGAAGAGATGAGGTTTTGAAAAAGATGGTTGAATTTCGGTTCAGGGTCGGTTGATTTTTTAATTTTTCGTCCTTTGTCGGTGTCGACGTCGGGAGAGAAACATTGAGATTCAAGAGAGTAGGTGAAACAAGGGAGAACATTGGAGGAGTGTATCTTAGTGCGATACCTTCTGAGACGAGCGTAAGCGCGAAGAACCAGTAGATCGAGAAGATTGAGACGGTTGCTATTGTTTAAAAGAGAGAAGAGAGAATCAGTGGCTTAGACGGAGGGATTATTCTTAGTAGTGAAAGCTCTAAGAATGAAGTTGAAAGCGAGTTTTTTGGGCCGAAGCGAGATTGGAAGTTGGCCAGATTCAGCATAGACAATACGATTGGGGGTAGAGCGACGTAGTCCTAAGCAGACTCTGAGGGCACGGCGTTGAACTACTGCGAGTTTGTCACGGAGAGATTTGTCACGAGGGAGGAAGGTGATCGAGCCATAGTCGACTGATCCTAAGAAGAAAGCTTGGTAGATTTGAAGAAGAGATTGGGGGTTGCCACCCCACCAGGTGCCACAAAGAGAACGAATGAAGTTAGTGTAGAAGTTACCTTTTTGAATAAGGGATTTGAAGTGCGGAGTCCACGTGAGTCTGGAGTCGAAGGTGACTCCAAGAAGTTTCACGTGTGGAAGAGGAGAGATAGACGTATCGTCGCATGTAAGAGAAATGTTGGAGGTGTCTATGTGTTTGTTAGAAAAAATTATAAGTTGAGTTTTTTCTGGAGCGATAGAGAGGCCAAGAGTATTGAAGTAGATGACAATTTTGTCGAGACTATTTTTAAGAGTAGAGATACAGAAATCTAGATCAGGTGAAGAAGAGAAGAGAACGACATCGTCGGCGAAACATAAGTATTTGCAGTGTGGATCGATGTGATCAGGAAGTTTGTGGGTGTAGATGTTGTAGGCGATAGGATGCTGCAACAGCCTTGGGGAACACCTTTGAAAGTATCAAAGGGGCCCTGGATATCGCCACCAACGTTGAAATGGACAGATCTAGAGGATGTGAGATTGTAGAAGAATTTGCAAATTTGCCAAGGGAGGCCTAAATCGCGGAGAATATGAGACAAGATACCTGAATCAACTGCATCGAAAGTGCCTTTGATGTCAAGGAGAAGAGCGGCGGTGTAAGCACCATTAATGAAGCTGGAGTAGATTGAGCAGGTGAAAATAGAGAGATTATCAGAGCAAGAGCGACGTTTGCGAAAGCCGAATTGGAAGCGAGGGATGATCTCGTATCTCTCGAGCCACCAGGTCAGCCTGCGTAGGATCAGCCTCTCGAAAATTTTAAGAGGAGATTGGGCGAGTGAAATGGGGCGAAATTTGCCGGAGTTGGCTTTGGGTATAAAGAAGACTAGAAAATCGCTCCAGGAGGGAGGAAAGATACCTTTAAGGTAGAAGTCATTAAAGATTGAGAGAAGATGATCAATGATGTTGTCTGGAAGGTGAGAATTGAGAAGATTGTCAATTTTGTCGAGGCCCGGGGCAGAGTTGGGTTTGGCAAGACATTGATTGATGGCTATGTCGAGTTCGGGGCGAGTAAAAGGTTTGCAGAAAAAGTTGAGAGTGAAGAGAGAAGGGTTGAAGACCGAAGGGAAGTTGGGATAGAAGCAAGAAGGGGGACAAATAGAGGGGATTAGATCAGATTGCTTCTCAATGTTCGCGATGTTGTTGCGAGCCTCAGAGGAGCCGAGGTTACGATGTTTGAACCTCTTGATCAATTCCCAGAATTTTTGGGGTCAGAAGAGGGAGTGAGGGATGAACAAGCTTCTTGGTAAGAAGACTTTTTGGCATTTGAAAAAACAGAACGAGCACGGTCTTCGGCTTCTAACATAAGAGGTTGGCGTAGAGATTGGGGTTCCGGCGAAAATCTTTGAGGGCTCGTTTCCTTTCGGATTCAGCCTGGGAGCAGTCCGCATTCCACCAGGGAGGTTCTGGTGGCTTACTTACTCGTACGAATATTTCTGCGAGCGAGATGCGCGGCGAGGATGCGCCATGGTCAGTTGCGGCCTCGTGGCTATCACGTGCGGATCTCCTCGTATTCCCGAGGACGACGCGAAGCCTCCTGGTATCGTCACTAGCAACAGGCACGATGGTTCTGCCGATATAACAGCGACCCAGTGTTGCTGCAATCCACCGTTGTTGATTCCCCGATGCATTTATCACAAATACATCCGAGAATAAACGGCTCGAAATTATGTGTTGTAATCGCGTGTCGTTATTCTAATGACACGTCGCAATAATTAATCAAATTAAATGATAACGCTAAATGTAAAATTTCTTTTTGAAAATATCATTAATTCCATATTAATACTACATTCAAACTTATATATTTTATATAACATATTAGTACATATTTTATAATAATTGCATGAAGAGTTTGTGAAGTTTTGTTATCATACAATTTAAACTGTTTTTTTTAATGTAATTATTTTTATACTGACACTAAATCTAGATTTTATACTTTATTCTTGACACCTTATTATATGTTTTACAATATTCAAGAGATTTGTCAAGTTTTTAGAAAGTAAAAATTTACTTTCTTCTAAAGCATAGACGTTGATTCCTTATTATTAAGAATGTCAACCTAACCTTGCACACATTTATGTATTTGTATAAACATGACCACATTCACACTGACATATATAGTTTTTAATATGTACTTAAGTGTGGATAGTAGAAAACATCAGGTGGAATCTGTGTGTTCAAGATTACCAATGATGGAGTTTAAATATGTTGATCTTGATAGATATTCTTCAACTTAGTATTTGAGTCAGTCGCAGGCAATATCCATCATTTTAGTGTCTTATATGCAGTATATTCATGTAAGTTTGTGATGTAGATGTTTATTTTATTATGTATAAACAGGCAAGCGTAACAATTTTTACTTGGCTGCGTCTTTGCTAGCTAATCCATACTGAATCTTATGGCTCTGAGTGCGAAATTTACAGATGGGTGTTTACATGAGAATTTAAACTACAGCACTTGAGATAAAGGCATGTGGTATAACACTCAGTTAATACCTTTCTGCCGTGTTATAACTAGGGCCAGAAGGGCCCTGTTTATTGTAACTTAACGTCGGGCGTGCTGAAGGCATGGCTCGGCCGACTCAGATCATGCACGTGTTTTTACACGGGCCCGCGGAGGCGGCGTAGGTCGGGTCGTAAGAAATAACACACGAGAAGTTTAGATAAGGAACTGTATATTCAATTGTACTATACACAGAGGTGCAAACGCCGCACACTTCGACGAATGATAAAGAGAGACGAGAGATATTACCCCGTCGACGTGAGAGAGTGAGGGTGCAGGTACTTACAACTCAGTAGTGGCAGTAGTACTTAACGCAACGGACGTGGAGATGCAGCAGTTTGGACGGGCGTCGCAGCGGCTCGTCAGTAACGCACGGACGAATATCGTTCGCTCTCGAGATGCTTGCAGGAACCATAACAAACACGCGTATAGTAGCAGCGCGAGCTACTCGTGTGGATAGCGCAGCGAGACTAACTCTAGTCGTGGCTCTCCCGGCCGTCGGCACAACGTTGTCATATCTCGCCAACGTTGTGCGGCCAGGCGGCAACCGCGCTACCTATGCTCTCACTCTCTCTGTCTCTATCTTAGGCAGCTTGCTGAAACAATAATCTTATTACAATTAGTACATGATTAGCCGTTAGACATTTGACGTGCACTCGGCCGTCACAGTGGATATATTGTTTTAACAAATTGAAACAAATCACCATGCAAAATTTTAGCCCTCTAAGTATGGTAGTTTATAATTGACAGCAAAAAGAAAAATTGAAAAAATTAATCGTACATTTATTGAGAATTTTATTTTGCTCTTAATTAAAAACCATCATACTTAGAGGGCTAAAATTTTGCATGGTGATTTGTTTCAAGTTGTTAAAACAATATATCCACTCATTGTTATATCGAAAGAATGACAGTTTCAACCCTGTTAAACACAGAGTGTATTATTAATAAGCTTGGATTGGAATATAATTTTTGTTCTCAATGTACATCCTCACACACACGCACACGCGCGCGCTCACACACAGGCGAAATCAAAAATAAATTTTTACTTCCAGTACACGATGTCCAGGTGTCAAAATCTCCTCCTGGATGGCGAGACATAGTCTATGATACAACGCACTTAGTATACAACAAAAGTACCAGAAGAAAATTTTCTGTTCCAGTAGACGATGTCCAGGTGTCAAAATCACCTCCCGGATGGCGAGAGATGGTCTATGATACAACGCACTTAGTATAGAACAAAAGCACCAGAAGAAAATTTTTACTTCTAGTAGACGATGTCCAGGTGTCAAAATCCCTTTCCGGAAGACGAGACATGGTCTATGATACAACGCACTTAGTATACATCAAAAACACCAGAAGAAAATTTTAACTTCCAGTAGACGATGTCCAGGTGTCAAAATCACCTCCCAGATGTTGAGACATGGTCTATGATACAACGCACTTAGTATACAACAAAAGCACCAGAAAAAAATTTTTACTTCCAGTAGACGATGTCCAGGTGTCAAAATCAAAATAAACCAAGGACATTAAAATAGATTAAATGGAATTGTTATTGACAATGCGGATCGAAAACTATTAAAATTAATGCTAAAAATGAGCATTAATTACTACATGATTAAAATGTATTAAAATTGATTCTTCTAAAATGATAACAAGGATAAGAAGTATTAAGAACGATTGAAATATGATTAAAATTAATGAAATTTTATTGCTTTTAATCTTTAGCTATTAGCAGGGTCTACATAATCGTATAACCTATTGTTGTCAACAATGTATAACAATAGGTTATATGATTGTGTAGAGTTTTGCGGTGTAGTAAAATTACCGAAAATGTGTGTAGGGAATTTCCGTATAGTAAATATCTGTGTAGAATTTTTCCGTGCAGTTATTTCCTGTGTAGATGTATTTTTGTGTAGAGTTTGTACGGTGTCCTTAAATACGTATGACTTTCATCTTCCAATTGATCTAATATTTCGTCGTTAATTTTCAAAACATCAATATTAGTCGGTGCTAATATTACTTTTTGATATAATGTTTTGTCATTAGAATCAATCTTATTTCCGAAAATTTCATATATTAAATTTCCTCTAGATAACATATCATTGGATATTAAAGTTACGTGGTTTTGTTTTTCAAATGTTAGTATGCAATTTATTGTCCGCGTACGTTTAATAACCAAGATTTAAACGATTGATCATTACTTGTGACTCTAATATTATCAATTATTTTCATAATTTTGAATTTATTCCATATTGAACTTTTTTTGACACACGATTCTAGAATTTTAGCACAACTTCCACGTCGTACAACAGGTAATATTTGACAAAAATCTCCTGATAATACGTCTACCATTCCTCCAAATATTTCTACTGAATTATGCAAATGTTTAGGTAATGTATCAATAGCATCACACGCATATTTTAATACTTTTATTATTTTTAGAAATTTTCCATAATTTGAATTTGGACCTACATTACTTGTTGATAATTCTGATAAATTTAATGGTAATTTAAATGTTGTATGAACTGTTTTACCTCCATGTAACAGATTTGCGGCTATACCAGTCCAAGCTACAGGTATAACTGAAATTTGATGATAATTAAGATATGAAATTAATATATTGTGTAAAGAACTTTTTTTTCTGATCCTCCGGGGCCATCCACAAAAATTAATTTTTAATTTTTTTCATTATAATGTATTGCTTTTATAACCTGGTTTGTCTTATTAATTGTCTCTTATTAAGTGACTGAATAATGTTCGGATCATATGAAGGTGCTAATGGAGTAGTTTCTCAATCATTAGATTAATTGAAAATTTTAATAGTTTCGTCAGTTAAAGGTAAATCATAATTACGTAATGTTATTTCATGTAAAATTAAAATATTATTAATTTTCGTTAAACAAGTTTGTTCTGCAATTTCATCATTTAATTTAGTATCATAAAAATAAGTTTTATATTTATTGTATAGTTCTTTAGCATTGCAAGGATGATGAAATATTGAAATAAAAGAATATAACTGAATTTATGCATTAGGGAATTGATAATTTATAGCTTCCTGTAAACATTTATCCCATTCATTATATCCGCTGATATTAAATGTAAAGCTAATGCTGCTTCATAAAATGAAGAATATACGATACCTTCTCCATTTCGGATATTCTCAAATGATGTGGCACCTTTTACATGTAATAACAACATACGTAAGTAAAATAATTCACGTTTTTTAGGATCAACAAAATACATCGACCAATATGGGTTTATATATTCGTTTTCGTAGAGTCCAAATTTTAAATTTTTTATCAAACACGTAATGATTTGGAATTTCAATATATAATAAATCTCGTGCTAAAGAATTTATTTTGTTTAATTCAAACCAAGTATCGTGCTGAATTCTACATTTAGAGTACATTTGCAAAAAAGGATTTAGATCAGCATGTACTATTATATATGCGAACGTACTCAAACGTACGCAAATGTACGTGAAGGTACGCGACCGTTCGTAGATGTAGGTAAATGTATATTATTGAAAAATTATACGGTAAACAGTACATGTATTACAATATTCACTTATTATTACATTTAAAAAATACATTTGAAAACTGGAGAATAGTAGATACAGTTAAAAACTGGCTTATAGTACATTTGATTTCAAAAATGAAAACAGATTGTTACTAAAAAAAAATGTAATAATCGTATTGCGTAGCAAATTGTTTATAGACTAATGGTTTATCAGCATAACGAAAACATTATATTTCATATAAGTAAGAAAACATGTAATAATAACCGACCAAATAAGTATGAAAAAATTGGAAATTTTAATTTATTAGGACGTGGCCCTACTGTAAAAAAGCAGATGACAATCACCTGATTATTATCTAATAATCAGCTGAGAATCAGCTGATAATCGTGCCAAAACGTCAGGTGATATCAGCTGAATATTTTTATTAAACCTGAGAGTTACAAAAATGTGTTTGTATGAAATAAAATGTTAATGATAATCGGCTAATTATCAGGTGATAATCATCAAACATTTTTTAACCTTTAGTATATTTTTTCAGAGTGGTTTTAAATTTATAAAATTTATAAAATTAACATAATGAGGGCTAATAAGGTTTACTATGTAGATGATAACACAAAAACACTGGCTGTGAGCTTCAAAATTTTTATTTTTTAATATTTAAAAATTTCGTACGAAATTTATTCTCAATGGATGTCGATACACTTCTTGCACATACAAACAATAAAAAAAACAATGATTCAGTCTTTCGAATAAATGATTGTTATTTTAGTATAATTAAAAAGATTTGTAAAATAATATATAGCGATACAATTAATGTGTTTATATTTTATATTAAAATAGATATTTAAGACACTTATCTAGTTTAAAATGCTGACATATGTGTTAAACATTTAAAACATTGTATAATACCACAAAGAAATGATTTAAATGTTATAACTTGTAATAATATACATCAACCAGGTATTTTAATGAAAATAAAAAACGATCTATTCATAAGTTCCCTTAACAAAGCAATACTTACTAAATATGATTTAATTATTAAATAAATGAATATTTTGAAATGGTTCGCGAAGGGTTAGAACGCGAACGCGAGCGATTCGTGACCCGATGTTAGTGAATCAGGAGACAAGCACACACGAAGAATGATACCGAACTCTGATCCACCCGGTAATATCTGTTGAGTGGACAAAAGCTTTCCCTATGCTCTGAAGTGGAAGATCCACCAGAGGAGAGCTGCTCGTGTGTTGAAGGAGGTGAGTAGGGTCTATCCAATACGCACGTCCCGCACACTTAGATAAACCACGCAGCTATTAGACTGATGTGTGAGGTACTACCATCTCACCATGAATCTACGATCAGATGAGCCACCTAAGAACAGGGTACTACCATCCTGCACCGATGACACAACTGTTGGGGGGATGGGATAGGATGATCTAATAAAGGGTCAAAATTATTTATATATCGTAAAGAGTTATTCATTTATTCTTTCAATAATCATTTGAAAGCGATGCTGGATCTCAGCCTACAGGAGATGGGATGGACTGCACACATACTCTTCGAGAGCCTGGGGCTCATGGACTACTAGGTATGGTGGAGACCGGAGCAAGCAGCGAGTACTACCATTTGCACGTTACTCAGTTGAGAGCCAGATCATTAATGCTCGCTGCTGGCTCCGGTGCTCCTTATATACCCGAGTTGCTCTCCTCTGTCCTATGTTACCCGCGCGTAGGTAGACTATTTACATTTGGCTACTAGCGCCACTCGGTCGGTAACTTGCCTACGCCAGGCAAGTTATCTGTTGCTGTCCTCTTATCCCCGGGCTGGGCCTGACGTCACAATGCCCCCCAATAAAAAGTTTTTTCTTTTTGAGACGGCACTGTTGAGAGAAACAAATTTTTTTATTTACAAGGAATACTTTAGTATATTATAAAAGTATAAAATTTATTATTAGTAACTCTAAAAAAAAGCAAAAATTCAACCAAACATAAAAAACTCATTTTCCTTGCGCCAGTCTTCATTACGAGCCTGGGGTTCGTATGGCTCGTGGTGGTCGACCAGGCGGCGTTTGAGTGCCGCTGGTCTGGTCTGCTGGCGGGGCGGGGGGCAAGGTGCCTGTTCGTCTTCCTCTTCTAGAGGCTTCTGCGGCTGTGTCAGCGCTGTTGGTTGCGCTAGCGCTGGGAGCCCCAGGTTCGCTCTGCCGGTGCTGTTCAGCGGGGGCAGATGTACCACGGTGACCATGCGTGGCGCCTTGCTTGCCGCGGCAGCGGGTTTGGCTGGGCTTCGCCTGGCTGATTCCCGGACCCGGGATCAGCACCCGTTTTGCTGTGGCTGGGTCTGGTGGTGTGGCCTCGGTCCCGGTATTCTGGTCCCGCGTCCCCCAGCCAGGCGGTATCTGGTAAAACCAACCAAACCCTTCGCAAATCGTTTTTTGCCGGGCACGAAGTTGCTGCCGCGGGCAATACAAGTGCGGAGGCACGGTATTGTATATTTTACCGTCCTTCAAAGAAACGTTTCCAGGTTAATTTTATTTATTTTTCGCGCGCGTAGAGAGAGAGATGAGTAATTTTCACTGTATCTTACCAGCACTCTGCTATGTCCTCAGCCAGCATCGCCTCGGTCACCTGCGTCCCCTGGTCGCAGATCTTCATCGGCTCCGTCTGGGTCAATGAATCCCTCTTCCTTGGCTTCGCACCAGGGGCTCACTGCTTGCTGGAGCTGTGTCCATCTTGAGCTCGCCTAATGAGCTCGCTGCTGCTCTGTTTTAAGCGCTTTGGTTTTTTGAAATTCGGCGGCTAGTTGCGGCCGTTGTTTTTGTTTTCGTTAGGTCGCGTAGGTCGCGGGCTGTGTATGATATTTTGTCGCGCATGCTGTGCGCTCTCTCTTTCTTTCTCTTTCTCGAGTTTTCGTATTTTTTTAATTTTTTCGTTTTTTAACGCGTTTACAAATTTGTCGCTCGTAAATTGCGTCCCGTGGTCGCATATTATCGCTTCTGGTTTACCGTACGTCGGTATATATTCCTCTGTCAGTTTTTTAATTACCGCGTGAGCTGTTGCTCTTCGGAGAGGGTAAAACACAACGTATTTACTGAAGACATCTATGCTTGTTTATAAATATTTTACTCCCCTCGCCGAGGTAGGAAGTGGACCAAAAGTCTATTGACAGTAATTCACCGGGCTTTCGCGTTAAGATAGGTTGTGACATTTCCCTATATTTTTTAGTTGTGTTCGTTGGCAACTGTCACATGTTTTTAGAATTTTTGCTATCTTTCTGCGTAAGCCTGATGCGTAGAAATGCTCGCATAGCATTTTATTTAATTTTTGTCCCCCTATGTGGCCGCATTTTTTGTGTACCTCGTTTATAAAGTCTCTTAATACGTTAGTCGGTATTGCAATTTTTGATCTCTCTATTGCTTTTTTATATAACACATGATCTATAAGTTCGTAACGCTTACAAGTTTTTTTGTTGTTTTCTATAAGCTCGTCGATTAGTGTACGCGTTTGAGGATCCCGCCTCTTGCTCTTTTCTATGTTTTTCCATATATTAATGAGTTCGCGGCTTGGTTTTTGCTGGACGATAGCGGAAATTATGATTTCAGATTGGCTTTCTGCCTTACTTTTTTCGCTTTCGTCCATGCGGCTAAGGTAGTCCGCTACTGTATTTTGTTTTCCTGGAATGTGCGTTGGATTTAAATTAAAGTCTTGGATTGCGAGGTTCCATCTTTGTAGTCGTTGGTTATTGAACTTGCAAGTTCTTAGGAATGTTAGAGCCTCGTGATCCGTACGGACTCTAATTTCGATTGCCCCCCTCAGGTATGTGTCGAGCTTGTTGAGTGACCACACAAGGGCGAACATTTCTTTTTCTGTAGTAAAATATGAGCATACGCTACCCGTGAGTGTTCTACTCACAAAGCATACAACTTCTTCCTCTCCCTCATCGTTTAGTTGAGAGAGGACCGCGGCGAGCGCGAAGTCTGACGCATCTGTCGTCTTCAGTATGTACGGCTTTTTTGGATCAGCATATTTTAAAATTATGTTATCATCAAAAAGCGTTTTTATTTTTTCCAACGCTTCTTGATGTTTAGTTGTCCAATGAAATAGCACATTTTTTCTCATTAGATTTAATAATGGTATTAAACTTTCAGCAAAGTGTTTTGTAAATTTTGAATAGAAATTTATGAATCCAATGAAGCTTTGTAGCTGTTTTAAATTTTTCGGTCTTTTGAAATTACGAATTGTACGTATTTTCTCCGTATCCGGCTGTATTCCTTTTGCGGAAATATAATGCCCAAGAAATTCTATCTCTTCACAGAAAAATTTAGATTTTTTGAAATTCAATCGTAAATTTGTGTTTGATTAGCCTTTCATATAATTTATCGAGATGTTGGATGTGTTCTTTGAACGTATGCGATTTGATCATTAGATCATCTCCAAATAGTACTAGAAATTCATTGAAATCCCACGTGGCTTCCGCCAGCCCTCGAATTAACGCGGACCCACTTGTTTTAATACCGAACGGTACAACGTTAAATTCGTAGACGTGACTACCGACTTTGAACGCGGTGTATTTTCGAGAATTTTCTTCTAGCCTGATTTGCCAGTAACTAGCTGTGAAATCTGTTACGCTTGTTATTGGCCTATCAACGCATCGTTGCAGTACCTTGTCGATACCGGGAGGTCCCTCGTAATTATTTTGGAGAACCGTGTTTAATTTTTGTGTGTTTAGGCACGGCCTTACCGATCCGTCGCGTTTCCTTACGATCTGTATCGGGTTTATGTATACGATATTCGAGCGTCTTATTATGTTTAATTTTAACATCCTGTCAAACTCATCTAGTGCGTCTTGTCTGTCAGCGATGGGTATTGGGTGTGGTTGGCAAAACCAAGGTGTGTTGTCTGTAATAATCAATTTGTGCTCACATGTAGTTAAAAAACCGGGTTTCTTTTCATACACTTCTTTTCTTTTGATAATTAGGTTTTTTAATATACTTCTTTGTGCCTCGTTGAGGTTTTGATAAGAATTTATTTTCCCGTCGATCTCCTCGATTGGGGCCGTTTGTCACTATTTTTATCAGACTTGGGAGTAATCGACTCTGTTCGATTACCTCCCCGCCGCCAGCCGCCTCTACCACGTTTTCCTCCACGACCTCGGCCGCCACCGCGAGTTGACGCTCGATGGCTGTCACCCGTTCCTTGTTTAGGTGGCGTTTCCTCTTCGGTCGAGGAAGATTCCTTTTGTGGAGAATTTTTCCCTGCGCTTGACGTGTTGCGGCTGGGAGAGCTTAGCTCTTGGGTCTTCTTCCGGAAAAACTTCTCAAATTGCTTCTCCAGATTTTCTTCTGTCAGAGACGATAACTTCGCGTCCAACGAGGCAACACTGGCCGGCTTGGCTTTGACGGCTTTATTAGCAGGCCTATAAGCTGTTTCCGGCAGCATGCTCTGCTCGGCTGGAGGCGGCGGCCTCCACTGACCGTCTTCGTCGTCTTCTGCTTCTTGAGCTTTGTCGAGGAGTTCTTGAGTATTGGTAAGTCTTCCTCTGTAAATCTTCATCTTCTTTTTAAGCTTCGGGAGCATATTGTCGATGACTAGATTTACTTGGTCCTGCGGATCCCATGGCTGGTCAAATCGGCTTAAAACCGTGAGGAGGGAGACTATATAGTCCCTCACTGGCTCGTCTGCACCTTGTGTGCGTAGATGAGCTTCGACCACCAGACTTCGCTTATTCCTTTTCGTCCTGCTATAATTATTGATAGCAGCTCTCTTGAAATTTTGGTACGTTTGCCACGAAGGCCTCAAAGTACGATACCAGAATAGTGCAGGTTTCTCGAACATGGGGACCATGGAGTCTAAAAGCTCCTCGTCGGGAATATTATCTAAGCGTCTATTCTCCTCGACTTGCTCCAAAAATTCTTCGATACTCACTCCTTTGTCGCCTGAGAATTTTAACCTCCATTCTCGAACAGTTTTACCAAGATTCTTGGTTCTCGGACGAACGGTGTCCGAATTATACCAAGTGTCGTATGGCGCAACTCCCGTACTCGGGTAAGTCGCACGAGGATTCAACTGCGAGAGCGAATTCTTGCTCGGCTGAGGCCAAACCCCCTCGTCCCAGCTCGAGCGTACGGGCTGACTAGAGACGGATGCGGCCGGTAAGCAGACGTTAGAATGCTGCTGAGCGCCTGTGGGAGAAAACCTAGGTAGGAATGCACGTGTTACTGTAGGAGCATTCAAGCAATAACCCTTAGCTGTGGAGTGAAATATCGGGGCGTGTGCGTTTAGAGGTTTTATTTCGTTTAAATTTTGCTTACTGTTTTGACCCGAGATATCGTAATAATTTAAGTCAAACGTATCTTGAAATTGGACGCTTTTCGCGCTATGGTTTGCTCTATTGCGTAGCGCATCTTCAGCTACTTGTTGTTGCGCATTAGAGACTACATTCTTTAGCTGTTGTTGAAGATCTTGTATTATATTTTCTAAGTCAACAATTTTTGATGATTGAGTCTGGGCTTTTTCTGCTTGCTCGGAGATGTAATTATTCATCTCCAATTGATTTTTCTGCAGTTCAGCCTCCGATATCCAAGCTCTTCGTAGTTCAGTAGCTACCGCCACCTGGATGAATTGGACCTCGCCGCTTGGCAAAACTGTGCGGACTAAAGGCGGATCCATATTTTGACTTGTCTTGGATATGCATGCCCTGCGGCGTTGTGGAGGTTAGCTTAACTTGTGCGCCAGCTGATCTGCTATAATGTGCGCCTGTAGGCACTGATGTAATTGTAGTAGTAACTGCTGTGGTAGCCACGTGCGCTGGTGCAGAGCTATGGAGCGTCGGCCCTCGTGGCGTTTCTAAGTTTATTAAGTCAACTTCCCTGCGTGTTTGTTGGTTTGAGTTGATAGTCATTGTAAGTGACCTGTCCCTAGCCTTTTGGTTATCATGTGGCGAGCTTGACGGTAGCTGCGCGTTTTCTTGCAGGCTATTTTCAAGTTCTTCCTTGACTCAATTACCGCCAGGACGTCATTTCTCAATTCTTCTGGGAAGCTTGGTGACTGTACGAAGGTCAAGCATAAATCATCTCTTCTAGTTATATCTTCTTCTGAATTGCTATCTATTTTAAAATCTTCGGCGCTGTAGTTGCCATAGTCTTCTTAACAGTCTATTCGCTCGCTCAAATAGCGTACCATTTGTATGTAATTCTAAGTGTTCTAACGCATCGTCCACTTCTATACTCGACAAATTCTGAATCCAGTCACGTATTCTAACATCTACGTTTTCTTTAAAAATCGTCAAATCAGCGATAGTCCAACTTGACGCCATTTTTCGAATTTATTTTAATGCTTCTTAACGTTTTTTAAAAAAAAAGATTTTTTTTTTAAATTCAAAAATTTTCAAGTCAATTAAAAAAAAATCCCAATGCAATTAAAAAAAAATTAACGCAATTCCTAATTTACTAAAAAAAATTTTTGGATCGATTTGTCAAGGGTACAGTTGAACGTGACAAGGGAACGCACGCACAAAATGCAACAAATATAACCAGGGTCAATTGATTTTAAACAGTTAAATAAATAAACAAAATTAATATAAACGATTAAACGTAATAGTGACAGAGTATATATAAGCTCTGTAGCACACGCCGTTTGCCGTAGCCGTATCAAGGGCGACGGCAATACACGTAATGTACGGCTGCTCGGCGGAATATTCCGGGCCGTAGTACAGCCGAAAATTCGAGGTTCGAATATTCTAAAGTTCCACGCTTAAATTTTCACAACGATAAAATTTTAGAGCGCTGGAAAGTGTTCTCCCTGTTTATGTTTCGCCGCTACCTGACTCTCGCGAGTGTAAACACGTAGGGTCGCGCGCGCTTAGCGGAGCAACTCGGGCGCTTATAATCCTGACTTGTAAACACACGCGCTCGCTCTCGAAAATTCCTCTCGCGCTCGCGAAAACTACGCAGTTACTGTTACAATTGAATAGTTCAACTATTCAATTATTTTCCAATTAAATAGTCCCGAAACGTGGGCGCCAAATATAACGGTGCTTAATACCGTGTATAAAAGATCAGTAACGAGTATACTGATATAAAGAGTATCGAGAGGAATTGATGCAGCAGCTCGTAGCAGGCTTCTTGAAGGCTATACGAAGCCTGGCCCGTAGCGCAGTATGTGAGCGCGGGGGAAAGGCAGAGAGTCAGGCGTAACATCACTAACAAGTGAAGTTCAGACTTATGTTTGTGTATTGTAAAAAGACAGCCAAATACAATAGCGGAACGAGGCAAGAGAGAGAGAGAGAGACAAGGTCTCAAGGACGAGCACGTACAGCATACTGCGCTACGGGCCAGGCTTCGTATAGCCTTCAAGAAGCCTGCTACGAGCTGCTGCATCAATTCCTCTCGATACTCTTTCGATCAGTATACCCGTTACTGATCTTTTATACACGGTATTAAGCACCGTTATATTCATGCAATTATATAAAATATGTACTAAGGAGTTATATAAAATATATGAATTTAAATGTAGTACTAATATGAAATAAATGATATTTTTAGAAAGAAATTTTACATTCAGCGTTATCACTTAGTTTGATTGATTATGTATATTTCAAACTTTATACTTAAACTCTTTGGAATATATTTTATAATGTTGTAAATTTTCAAAGAGTGGAAAATATACATTTTTTTATTAATATTCAATCAATATTAAGTAATTATATTTATTTTGTTTAACAATCTAAAAAAACAGAACAAGTGAAAATTCTATTATTTCTTTTAGTCTCAAGTATAAAATATATCATTTTAATTAAAAATAAATATATTTAATAATGTAAAACAATAAATAATATTTTATTTAAAATAATATATAAATATTTATATGTATTCAATAGTTACAACATTAAACCATTATAATAAAATGATAAATATTATTATTATTATAATAACGTACTCAATTTACCCGGCCATGCTACCACGCACTCCACGAAGCATGACTTATAATAATATATTAATATAATTTTCATTTAACATTTTTTAACTTATAAATTTAAAATGATCTTATAATTACATTCAATTGCAATTAATTTCAATGTTATTAACTCAAATTTTTATGATTTTACAATTGACTTTTATAGTATAAACTAATAAATAGATAAATCTGACATAGTTGTAACTTTGAAAAACGTGCCATAATATGGTAATTGATCCTGTTTTAACCCAATAAATGTGGCGGTCCCCTCCTACCACCACATGCGGCACGACGCGCCGCCTAACGGAGCACCACGACGTGGCGAGCGCGAGGGGAGCTTAGAAGCTTAGTCACTTTCGTGAATCAGTTACGGCCTGGCTGCCGGGTCGAACAGACTTAGACATCTTGTATATAAATAATTACAATCTAGTCACAATCAGCTCTCAGCATTGTCTTTATTCTTTGTACCTAGTCCGTTCGCCTTTTCCTACCTTATCTCCTATTAGGGAGCGTAGAAGATAGAGATCCCTAACCAACTCAACTCTCTAAATAAACACTGGCAGACTTTTGGACATCTTAAAACTTATCTTTCTTAAGAGCTTTTTAAGAATTTCTAAAAGACGTCAAATAGATATCTTTTAGATAACTCTATGGAATTTGTAATACCTTATTACCTGTCTTTCGGAAGACTGCTTTAATATTTTCCAAAAGTCTTCAAATTGATAGTTTTAAGATAGTTAACAAAGTATTTAAAAATCTTAGAACTTATCTTTTGTTCGACTAGTTTAAGAATTTCTGAAAGCCATCAATTGGTCGTCTTTTTCAAAGACATATTTTTGTCCAAAAACAACTCCATTACAGCTCACTTTAAGAACACTTCTTGCAATTTATTTTAGGGCTCTTATCGAAAAAAGTTTTCGGCATCTTAAATTTATCGTTTATATGAGCTCATAAAGATTACTCGAAAGCGCGCATATAAGTGATCTTTAAGTTTAATAACAACTGTCCCAGGAGTATATCTTAGAGAAGCAGCACTTACCAACAAGAATGGGTACTGCTATGCCATGGCTATAAATACAAGAGAAGAAATCACCCCTTAACATCTTGAGCCCTTTGAATTGAACGAAGACGACGACTTTCTCGAATTTCCGCCCGAAGGCGAGCTTATAACGAACCCGGAAGAAAGAGTAAAATTCATAATGGAAAAAGTAAGAAAATCGTACCACTCACGCCAAGGATTATGGCAGATACAACGAATAGTGAGAAAGTATTCTCACTTGTTCTAACTGCCTGGAGATCCTGCTCTCAGGAAGTCCTGCGTGAGACATAAAATCTGGACAACCGACGACGAACCCGTCCGTGTTAAGTACAAAAGAGGACTGACGGGACAAGAGTTATTCAACCAACTGCAAAATCTCTTAGACGCCAATGTCATCCGACGCTCCAATAGTCCATTCTGCAGTTCTTGCCGAATCGTCCCCAAGAAACCGGGAACTGATGGAAAAAGGAAGTTTCGCCTGGTTATAGACTATCGAAAGCTTAATGCTAAGACGATCAAGGATGCCTACCCTCTCCCTAATATATTGGAAATATTGGAGCAAATTGAAAGCGCACAATATTATTCAGTCTTTGATTTAGCCATGGGCTTCCATCAGATAGAACTCGAACCCGAGGACATACAAAAGACGGCTTTTAACACCAAGTACGGCCATTTTGATTGATAATGGCCATAAATTGATAAATTTCAATTCCTAATACCAGAAATTATTTACTTAGGACATATAATTGATAAAAATGGTGTAAGGCCAGACCCGTCTAAAATTTCAGCTGTGGTGGAATTTTCACCACTAACGACACAAACTAAGTCCGTCAATTTTTTTGGTTTGGCGGGATATTATAGAAGATTCATCCTTAATTTTGCAGAAAAAGCACAACCACTTAATTTCCAGCTGCAGAAGAATAAGAATTGGGAATGGTCTGATGCGCAAAAACAAAGTTTTGAAACTTTGAAACGGGCCCTCTGTAAAGCACCAGTGTTGGCCTCCGTGGATCTCAATAAGCCGTTTATTTTGACTACGGACGCTAGTGATGGCTCCATAGGAGCAGTCCTTAGTCAGGGAGAACCGGAAGAAGACCATCCGGTAGCGTATGTGTCAAGGTCCCTTAATAAATCAGAGAAGAACTATTCCACAACAGAAAAAGAATGCCTTGCTGTAATCGATGCAGTGGAATATTTCAGACATTATTTATACGGCAGACACTTCACTATTTATGGGGACCATGAACCATTGACGTGGATCGATTCTCTGAAAGATCCTATGAGTCGGTTGAATTGCTGGAGACTGCGGCTGACAGGATACTACTACGCGCTCCGATATAGGTGTATTCTATATGTTGGATAAGCTATTGAATCCTCAAGGCAATGCTGAATTTCATGCTGTCTGTACGAATTGCTCAGCATATATCGGAAAATTTGAGGATGTCAAATCTGTGCAAAGTTGTTCTGTTTGCCATAAAATATTATGTACAGATTGTACTCTTTGGCCATTATTTTTGATGATCAATGAACTCCCTGTTGATGTTCGAACAAAAAAATTGATAACCTGCGGCTTATGGTTTTCCAACAAAAAACCAGACATGAACGCATTTCTAAACCCGTTTGTCGATGTTGTTAATGGACTAAATCATGTGGGCATTAAATCTACTATAAGAGGTGAAGAACGCTCTATTAGGTTGTATGTTCCTTTATGCGTTGTAGATTCACCAGCCCGATGTGGTGCGCAAGGAATTCATCAATTTAATGGCAAATGTGGATGTAGTTGGTGCAAGCATCCTGGTGTATGGGCCAAAGGCAGCATGAGATATTCCATACTGGAAAGTACTTCGGAAGTTCGAAATGCAGAAAGTATGAGAACTGATATGCTTACAGCAACACCGGATGATCCAATTGATGGCGTCATCGGGCCATCACCTCTAGCTACTCTAACGCATTTCGATGTTGTATTTGGATTTGTGCCTGATTATTTACACTGCGTTCTGCAAGGAATAATCAAGCAGTTCACTGAATATTACGCCAAACCAATGAATGCAAATCAAATTAAAGAAGTTGATTCCATCATGATGAGTATTACTGCATGCAATCAAAACGCTCGTTATACCCGGCGATTCAGTAGCAGAGAAAATTGGAGTGCAGGCGAGCGCGAAAACTTCGCGTTGTTTTATAGCGTTCCAATTTTTTCACGTATACTGAGTAAAGAAAGGTTTTATCATTGGCTGCTTCTTCTTGAAAGTTTGTACATACTTTTGCAAGAAAATATTACCATTGCAGAACTCAACGAAGCAGACAAAATGCTACATAAATTCGTCGGCAAAACTCAACAATATTTCGGAATTAAAGCGATGACGTACAATGTCCATCAGTTGTTGCATCTCGGTCGCAGCGTTCTCGATTGGGGGCCCTTATGGGCTCATTCAACATTTTCGTTTGAGGCAGGAAATCACTATATTTTAAGAGCCACGAAATGTGCCAGGGGAGTTACGGAGCAAATTTGTCGATACGTTACCCTTCAACATCACATCTTATTGATACAGGAACGTGTTTATCCACGTGCTTCTGCTACCATCACGACGTGTTGCGATGATATTCTTTCAGCCAGAGTTAAGAATTTCTAAGAAATGAATGGTAGAACATATTTCGGTACAGGCTCTTATATTGGCCATGGTATTATTGAAGAATTTAATTTACCAGAGACTGCCATGTTCTACGCAAAAATGGTGCAAAATTCCTGTTTGTATCAAACTGCGATGAAGGAAAAGAAGCGATCAAATGATTCTATAGCTCAACTAATCGACGGTACATTTATACGAATTCTGTGTTTCGTTGTTGATGATCAAACAGATACTGAAATAACCATTTGTAACGTGCTTCATACGCATCGTACTTTTAGCGACAAATATAATAAATTCCAAATTGTTGATAAAATAGAAGAAATAAATGTAATCGTGCAAACAACATTTATAAAAGTAGTTTGCATTTGTATGAATATATACGATAACATGTACATTTGTCCATTACCAAATTTGCTAAAATACTAGTTTGTGAATAAAATTGTTAATAAAAGATACTTCCATTCTTTATTATGTATAATTTCAAATTAATTCCCTAAACAAAAAAAACTTTATCTCCTCTGGCATAACGCAGCTTGAGGACAAATGATAAGTATTGTCTTTTTAGAGCTATTGTTGACTTGAAACCTATATATTTTGCGGACCTCCAAATTAAATTAGTTACATCCATTGACAATCGTCTGGAATGCCTTCTGATATTTTTTTGTCAAACTCAAAAATTTTTGTGAGAAAACTATTTCTGTGCTCGTCCATATTAGCTAAATGGATTTAGGATTCTCTCAATTTTTTGGCTCAGGACTTTTGAAATTTTTGGGACCTTCTTTCAACCGACTCGAAATTTTCATGAAAATATATTCTTTTATCCGATAATACATAGTTTTACAATGATTTTATACCAAGATTAATTGATTAAAACCAATTTTGCATATGAATAACTCCTGATCTTCGTCAGATGTAAATTTGACCTGTAATTACAGCTGTAATCACAGCTGTATATTTTCGATAGGGTACGGATGACGACGGATGGGCCATTCAAAATGCGTCCAGCTGGATTCCCGCTAGGAAAACTAAGTCGCTGTCCCCCTCACCTTTGAAACCAGATGAAGCAATTCCGGAAGAATTTAATAAATCAAAACCAGATAACTCAATACCCAGTAGTGCTGTGAGGGAGTGGATGCTGGAGTATGCTGAGAGCCAAGCGTGTCCAATACGTACGAAGTCTCCTTTAAAAACTCTGAAAGCCAGTTCTACCGCTTGGAATGATAAGACTGCTCATACGTCCCAGTGGAAAAATTTATCAACTTTAGAACAAGAGGATAGTGAGGAGGAAACGGAGAATGAGAGACCCAAACTAAGCCCGAGGAGCGCAGACCAAGTCGCAGACAAACTAACGAGTGAGGAGGACGAACTAAGTCGCATGAAAAGAAGTAACTTGGATAAGCAGGTGGAAAAAGTAAAATAAATAACGGACAAAAAGCCTGTCTTACCACCTGCGTTACATACAGAAATTTCCAAGCGTGCAAGACCTTCCACCAACAGCACCGTTATCGCATTTAGCCGAACCAGTAGATTAAAACGGACAGTTAAGGTTGCTGAGTACGAGAGAATGTGTTACTTACTTAAAAGATAACATTGTCCACTTTTTTTTTCTCTCTCGGAGAAGAGGTGTTAGGGAAAACCTTAGAAAGACCATGATCGCATATTAAGAAATGCAGTACGCAAGGATAAAATAAATTAATTATAAATAACTTAATAAGTATTTAGTAATAGGTATATCCATGTGTGCGTGTGTGTTTTTTTCTCTTTTGGAGAAAGAGGTATTAGGGAAAATCTTAGAAAGACGATGACTTTGTTTATCGAGTCGTCAAAACAGCCCAATCCGCAATGCCAGCCGTGTGTCGGATTCACATCGACTTAACCCATCCTTTTGTGCCCTTCTTTCCCGCGGTACGACCGTCGAGTAGTGCTTCGCGGGGAAGCGAAAGGCTTTTACGCCCTCTTATAATTGATGTGGTCGTCATTACATTTCTTCTTTCTGCGTCGTCCAGGCGTCTGCTTCTTTCCGCATCGTCCGGTCGTCTGCTTCGTGCGGCATCGTCCGGCCATCCTCTAGACAGCCTCAACCCCGACACGGCTCAGTGACCTTCGTCTAGCTACATTTTTATTACGCTGTTTCGCCTTGTCTTTGCCTTCTTTTCTCTTTGTCATTTCTAATCTTCTTGAGGATAGTCCTTACGTAGTTGTTTACTGCGTTCTAACCATGCTCCGACGTCAACATAATTGTCATCATTGACTCAGGTGTCACTCTGGTCTGGAGATAACACTCAAGTTCTTCTCGCTTCTTTTGGTATCGCGAACAATCACAGAGAACATACTTCGCATCTTCGTTAGCGTCCAAACAAGCTGGGCAGTTCGGACTGTCGTCTAATTTAAATCGGTGCAGATAAGCCCGGAAGCATTCGCGCCCGGTTAAAAACTGTGTGAGGTAGTAGTTGACCTCCCCATGTTCTCTTCCAGTCCAATCCTCTATTTTTGGTATAAGGCGATGTGTCCATCGCCCTTTGTCACTAACATCCCATCTTGTTTGCTATTCGGCAATTGTCTTCTTTCTTGCTGCATCCCAGATCTCCTTCTAAGTTTTGTCACTTGTTCTTCTTTTAGTTTGGAATACTTTCTTACTTTCCATCGCCAATAGGTCATTCGGCGGCATACCAGCAATAATGCACACCGCATTGTCCGATACTGTACGGTAAGCGGACGCCACTCTTAGTGCACTTCGCCTGTACACAGTGGTTAGCAATCGGACATACGATTTCACCTGCATCGCATTTGCTCATATTGGGGCTCCATATAGCATAATCGATGTGGTTACACTGGCTAAGAGTAACCTTTGCTTCTGAGTTGGGCCTCCTATATTTGGCATTAATCGTGATAGAGCAGCGCCGTCTTTTGCTGCATTATCACTGACTATTTCCAGATGTTGTTTAAAAGTTCTTGAAATCGGATCTAGAAAGCTCATATTTTGAGCAAAATATGAGCTCTCTAGACCTGTTATTTTTTGAATGAGAATAAATGCAAAAATGGAAAAACAGGTATCGGTCTCAAAATCTCTCACAACTATTAAAAGTCAAAATTTTAACAAATGCCTTGACAAAAAAACTAAAATACTTGTCACTTTTTTCATGTAAAAATATGCTAGAAACCAGAAATACAATGTGCTAGAGATAGTAGTTTCTGCGTAACTGGCTATAAGTAAAATATGACCTGCTCAATTAAAAAATTTGCATAAGCCTGGATGTGAAAATATGAACAAAAACAGTTAAATCAGAATCATCTAGGTTACATATTTCTAGGTAACATAGGAAGTGGCAGTGTTATATTTTAGTTGTCTAGTAGCCTTTTTACAATTCAAAGAGCATTGTATAATGATAGACTTAAACTTACTGACTCGGATACTGAACTTTTCTTTAAATTCACCTTTCAAACCTCACCGAGGGCAACTTTGGACACAGAGACACAGTATACTTCAATCTCTTTATTCTTTTAATTGAACTTCTCACTGACATTTAAAAAAAAACTAAATAATATTCACACACTTTATTACTACTTCAAATAGGGTTAGGGTGCCACTTTTCAATACACATGTTGTAATACTACACACTCTTGGTAATGATTAATTTTTAATAAAATTTCTTGCTAGTTATATTACATATATTTTATCTGTTATCAAGGTTTCCACATTTCATTTTAAACACCTCAAACATTTCTACTAGGGTTATGAGTTAGGACTGTTTTGAGGGTTATGAATTTAAAGCGCGGTTCTGATCTCATTGCCTAGGCAACCAACCAGCAACCAATCAGAATCACGTATTAAATGCTTCACAACAAAGGCCATCATTTTTTAAAGAGAGGATAATAATAACTTCCGTTTTGTGGCTGGCTAGTTCCAGACCTGTCTCCGTTAGCCATTCGTGTACTATACGGGTCGCATCTTCCGCTATTTCTGTCAAATCTTCTTTATGTTTCGCTTCTACGACTACTGCTATGTCGTCAGCGAAGCCCACGACTGTTGCTGCTTTAGGTAATTGTAGTCTTAGTACCCCATCATACATGATATTTCACGTCGGTGGGCCAAGCACTGACCCTTGGGGTACGCCTTCTGTAACTTTATAGGTCTTGGTACCGTCCTCCGTGTCATATAATAGGATTCGGTCCTTCAAATAGTCGAACATCATTCTTTTTATATATAAGGGCCCATCCTGTTTCCGGAGTGCTTTGTGTATTTCACTCCATTTGGCCGAATTGAATGCATTTTTGACATCCAATGTAACTATGGCGCAGTACTACTTCCTTCATCCCTTCCATTTTTTTCCCTCTATCGATGTTTACGCAGTGTCGATCACTAGGCTAACTGCGTCCAGGGTTGAACGATTCTTCCTAAAGCCATATTGGTGTTCCGCTAATCCACCTCTTCCTTCTATAAAATTATCCATTCTGACGCAGATTATGCGTTCTAGGATCTTACCCGGGGTGTCTAACATGCAGAGTGGTCTGTATGATGAGGAATCCTGGGGTGGCTTCTTTCCTTTTGGCAGTAGCACCAGACGCTGTTTCTTCCAGTTTGTGAGGAATGTTCCCTCTTCCAGACATGCATTATACATCTATCTATGAAGACCTCTGGATGAGCATGGATGGCATGCTTCAATGCAATATTGGGAATGCCATCCGGCCCTGAGGCCTTCTTCTTTCCTACCTTTCTGCAGGCGGCTAACAATTCTTTAATCGTGATCGGTGGAACAGCCTCTTCATTCGTACCTCTTTCGATGACACTTGGCTCTTCCAGTTACCTTGGGAACAGTGTGGTCACTACCTGGTGTAATAGTTCCGGGCATTTTGGAGGGGGTACGAAGCTTCCTTTATTCTTCTTCATTACTATTTTGTAAGGTCGACCCCAAGGGTCCTGTTCGACCTCACCCTGTAGTTCTTTAAGGCAACGTCGCTTGTTTTCGCGGATTGTCTTCTTAAGCTTACTCTTAGCGTCCTTCATTTCTTGTCCGCGGGCATCTACTGTTTCCTGGCCTCTTCCGGTTTTATAGTATTTTTTTCTTGCCCGTTTTTTTCTTCTTCTGGTCCGGTAACCCTCGCTGCGCGCACTTTCAACCTCTTTGTCCCACCAATATACTGGTGGTTGTCTACAATTGGTCACTCTTCTCGGCATGGCCGCGTCACAGGCTCGTGTGATATTATCCATCACCTGTTCCGCCTTGCTGTTCGCCACCCCCGAGAGTTGCAATTCTCCCAGTGCCAGTAGAAACATCTCCTTATCATAATCCTTCGTTTTCCAACCGACTTTGTTGGTCCTTGTACTCGCGCTGGGTCTCTGCTCTGATTTTCTTACCTTTATTATTATGGCCTGGTGATCACTTTTTGTGTAGTGTTCACTTACGGTCCACTTGTCAATTGAGCCAATAAGGCAACTATTAACAAAGGTCAGGTCTACAATAGATCCTGCGTCTCCTCTTCTAAAGGTGTTATTGCTACCCTGATTAACTAACACTAAGTCCAGGAGAGCAGATACTTCTCCTCTTTGGTTAGTCCCTTGACTTCCCCACTCTACGGCCCATGCGTTAAAATCGCCTGCGATAATTACTGGCTTTCCTCCCGCAATATCCTGCACGAGTCGATCTAACTGCCGCTCGAACTGTTCTATCGGTGCGTTAGGCGAAGCATAGCAGCTGTATACGTGTATTCCTGCTATCTTTGCACGCACAAATCCTTCCTCGCTGGTCAACATTTTTTCCTGGAATGCCACGTTCCCACATGCCCAGATCGCTGCTCTGCTAGTGTCGTCTGTTTCTCACGATGTCTCCTCCAGAGCCCTGTATGGTTCACATATAATGGCTACGCCGAACTCCGTCTCATGAACGTACTGGTTAAGTAAATCCTGTGCTGTCTCGCAATGATTCAAGTTCAACTGCACTATCTTCATTATCTTCGTTTCTTCAACTTCTCTACTGCCGCTCGGTATACTGGGCATGTGTAGCTATTAGCAGCATGGTCACTTTTCTCTGTTGTCCCTCTTTCTTGGCAGAGAACGCAGCTCGGTTTGTTTTTACAATCTCTTGCATTATGTCCTTCGACTCCACACTTGTAACAGTGGTTACTTTGATCCTGTGTTACTGTGCAGTTTTTGCCGATATGTACCAAATCCTAGACATTTATAGCAGCGAAGTGGACGTGCATTCCGCTTTATCTCTCGTATTCTGCATACTACCCAGCCTATCCTGATTTTCTGCGTTGCGATCATCTGCTGAGCCATTTTTGCTGGCATTTGAATGTCCGTCGTCTGCGTATCGCCATATGCCTTGCGCACAGACTTTACTGCCGTTTCCTTTACTGCATTTGAGCCGCTATCTACTCCCTCCGTAGCGCTTCCACGATGTCCTCCTTAGTGGTTAGAACATCAAGATCCTTTACTTCAAAGACCTCTACATCTTGTAGGGTTCTTTTGGTGACACCCTCTTCTAGCACTTCTTGCACCGCTTGTCGAAGTTCCATTGCCTTCCCTTCAGATATGCGTTGGAGTTCCAAAAGTAGGTCACCAACCGCCGTTTTTCGTATCCTATTTACGCTATCCCCTAGCATCTTCAGTTTAGGGTCTGCTTTCATCTTTTGCAAGATATCAGCGTAGGACTTTCGTCGATATAGAAGCTATCTATCAAGAAAATTTAGCGAAAGCAGGAGCTGAAGTTGGAGACGTAATCTGCAAAATCAATCGTAAACGTTACGTATTTATCCTGGTAATAACTAACAAGACCGGAGGTCTAATTCTAGAATCTAGGTTAGTCCTAATTCTAGAATTTCCGCTCTCAAATAAGGCAAGGTATTCACAATAGAAAATACATCCACTACAAATTCCCCAAGAAATCATGACTAACGTGACGTCGTATGTAACGTTAGTTCCGCAATATTCAAACAATAGTGTCATGACATGCAAAATTATTTATTGGCTACAAAAGAGTATATCAATACTTGCAGAATGTATCAAAAAGTATTATATATGTCCACCATCTTTACCTTTTCACATTGACAACAATAATAGTCCGTGCGAGTTCGCACTACTTGCAAGACCAACGCCAGCCACATTGAGAACGTGTAAGCTAGCTATATCAACTAAGTCCAATCCGTACTAGAGCAAGCTCAGTAGTACTGATGAATGGCTATATTTGGTCATCAAACCGATCTAAATGCGTATCATGTGTAATGATGAACGCAAGGCCATATCGATAATAAATAAGACTGGTATATTTACGCTAAGTAAAATCTTATGGTTTTATTATGTGTAAGATACATGTGCTAATAACATGTGTATTTTTGCTAATAACAGGGGGTATATTTTCCGCGTAATAAGATAGGTAATTTTTTTCTGTAACAGGTTCATATCAACCAATTTACTTAAATTAATTTTTTCGATAACTTCATCAGATAAAACTGAACAGATGAACTCTCAAAACTAAAAAGTCTCTATAAAAAAAGAGTTAAAAAAATGTAAAAACAAACTTTTTCCACCGTGTTACAGTAAAACAAAGAATATGAGAGAAATGAAACCACTTAGTAGAAGCTGAGATAAAGGCGTATAAATACGCACACACACATACATCCATACAGACATTTTCCAAAAACACTAATTTTCGACTTAAAATAGTTCAAAACACAATTCCAACCTGTTTTTAGACAAAATCCAAAAATCGCTATTACAAAGCTTCCTTAGAAAGGAAGCAAAATATATCAATTTTTTACAGTAGTTTGGGAACTTCCTCAACAAGTATATCATCTTGCAACTAAACTACACCTAAATATTATACACATTTTTACTAGTCATTTACTCGTAGAACATCATTAAGGATGTTCTATAGTAAGAGCAAGGTGCACAGAAAATTGTGACAAAATAAACTTTCTCTGAGATTTTACCTGAAAAATCACCTACATTCACACTTGAGGTTACTCAGTCGAATTGATAATTAAACTTAATAAATTATGAATTGACAATTTTTTTATGGAGTGTGTAGGGTTAGAAATAGGGGAAGAGCTTAGGGAGGGATTTTAGTTGGTATGAAAAGATAAAAAAACGAAGAATATAAATACAAGTAAATGGAAATATGGAAAAGTGAAGGCTATATCCTCTTTTAAAAAAAAGCGATGACCGCATATTGTAAAGCCTTTTAAAACTCGATTTGATTGGTTATAGCAAGACATCTAGTTGAATCCCTGCTTTTTAGCATTTAGCTTTTTAGCATATTTTTATATGCGATTGAATTCGATTGAAATCGATTAAAATTTAATCGAATTTAATCGTTTTAAATCCATTCATTCGACCAGCCAAATTTCGCTGATTAAATTCCTATCGATTTAAATCGTTTTTAATTACAATCGGTTTTAATACGAAAAATAAGTATTAAATTTAATACATTTTTATCGATGTTTATGTAGTAATTATTTTAGTGCAGTTGAATTGTAATTTATTTCACTAATTTTTATCGATTTTAAAATCTCTAATCATTACTAAATCGTCTATCTATCTTGATATTAGTTTTATGAATAGCTTTGAATATATTTTAATCAACTTTAAAAACTAAAACAATTACTATTCTTGTTATATCATATAAATGTTATTTTGTCAATCTATTTTAATGGATTTGAAAATCACTATTCATTACTAAAAAGTTTATCGATCCCAATACTAGTTTTATGAATAGCTCTGAATACAGTTTAGTAGACTTTAATAACCAAAACAAATACTATTCTTGCAATATCATTTAATTGTTATTTTATTAGTATATATAAATCTGTTTGAATAGTACGTTATCAGTAAAATATTAAATCTATCCCAATCTATCTTTCAAGGATTAGCTTTTAATGTTACTTTAATCGATTAAAATGATACTTTTCATATTTATTTTTAATTTTGTCAGCAAACTTGAATCTTTTTGAATGGTAATTTATAAGTATAATATTGAATCGACCCTAATCTTTGTTTTTTAAGGATTGGTTTTAATAGTACTTTAATTGATTCGAATGATAAAAATAATAATCATTTTTCTAATATGATTTGTTCGTGATTTTATCAACAAATTTGAATTGATTTATAAGGTAATAATTCGTTTATATAATATTTAATCGATCTCGATACTTTTTTACGGTTAGATTCAAATATACATAAATCGATTTAAAAAACAAAAAAAGAATCCCTGCTAAAAATACTAGATTGATTTAATCGACGTTTTAAATTATCGATGTGAATTAGTCTCAATAGCAATCTAACTCTCAAAATGACGATATTTTTATCGACTTTCATGCGATGATTATTTTAATGCAGTACCATTGGGATTCTTTCAATAAATATGAATCAACTTATTAGTCTATATTAAATCATTTTTATTTTACAAATAATTTTGATAACAGTTTAAGGGACCTTAATGATCAAAGTTTTGTAATATCCCTTATGAAAAAAATCCTTCGCGTTTCGATTAGAATCGATTAAATTCATTGCGAAACTAGTCGATTTTAATCGACCTTATGTTTCTTAATATAACCGCTTGGTGTCGCTTCAAATGTTCATACTCGCAAGTGACAAGATTTCTTCTCCGTTACTATATAAGAAAGGTCAAATACAGTAGAATACAGAATAGATTTATTAACTACAATCGATTTGAATTGAAACTTTATTAAAATCGATTGACTTTATTAAACGACACATGATTAAAAAAAATTCATGTCAATTCAAATCGATCATTGGTTCCGATTTAAATAAGCATTGAACTGATTAAGTGAATATACTAATACTTATGTATTCTAATCCGGTTTAATCGATATTATTTTATCGTTTTAAATCAACTTTAATGTCATCAATAACACACGCAGCAGCCTGAATGTAATCGCTTTCAAATGTAAAATGCAGGATTAAGATATAGACTCGGAATCGATTCATTTTTTGTCCATCGATTTTAATCGCATATTTTTAGCAGGGATGACGTCAAAAATATCAGCCCTCAAAAATATGGTTTTAGTGTTTATCGCGCAGATGATGCCTAAATTACTAATCAAATAGGTTAATATATGACTAGTGCGATTCACCTCACTCTTTGGTCGCTTGGTTAAAATATACATTGCAATAGTGAAAAAATTTGAGTTTTGTTAAGATTTTTTTTCCTAATGTCAATTCCTAACAGAGGGGGGGGGGGAGTAAAAATTTTAAATGATAAATATTTGAAAAACAAAAATAACGCATTAATATATGATAAAAGGTAAAATTTTGAAACTGGAAATATTAAAAAACTGTAACAGGTAAAAAAATTAATTCTAAATTCTAAATTTAAAACAAAAATATTTCAAACACTTGTTATTTTATATTTCCGAATATTTTAATTTAACATTTTCGTTTTAGAGATTGTTTGATTTTATAATTTCATTTTTAAAATGTTTGCCTTTTATGCTTCAATTTATTTAAATTTTAATTTTTCTAAATTTTTGCCTCCAAGTTAAATTGATTATTCAATCACTGATTCATGAACATAAAGACGCTAAAATTTCAGTAAACAAATAGAAAAATATAACGTTTTATTTAGTAAGCAACATGAAATTTTTATATTATCAAATTGATGCATATAGTTAGTTATCACTGGCGAAAACATTGACGTGATTTTGTTATGTATTAAAATTTTATAGTTTTCTACGTCAATTTGTCACTGTCGATGTGACATAGTAAGAAAAATTGATACTGCAAATCACTTAAACCAATTAATTAGTGCAGAAATACCTGATAAAAATGAAAATAAAAAACAGATTATTTGCTGTTGTACGACAATTTTTATTACATTAATCATACTATAGATGTACTTATTTTGAAAGGAATTGGATATGATTCTAATTCTAAAAGTCAATTAAATGATAACCATATCCTTAAATTCAACAACATTTTTAAATTTTACTCGATTTTTGGTATGCAAACTATAGTTCATTTTCAGAGGTTGTCTAATATTCAATCTATTGATGAATAAGTTTTTAAATAAAGATAATTTACGCATATTTTTTGAACAAGTACAGTATCAGACTAATTATTATGATTGCGGTGTTTTTGCTATAACATTTGCAGTCGCTATTTTATTTGATATTTGCCCATGCAAAGTTAAATTTAATATTAATAAAATGCGACATTAATTAATTATAATGTATGATGCATAAACTTTATCATTTTTTCCAAAATCAAAAGATCGCAATGCCACGTCTATGGTTGTTCAACTCGTACTAAGACCTCATACGCTTGTTTCTTCGGAATAAGTAAAAAATAAACAACAAGGTCTTCATTCTTCTTCCGATACAGCGGTTTCAATCTCGACATAAGCGGGCTGCGACGTCACCTCGATCACGGCTATCCACCCCCCTTCCTGAACTCAGCCAGCCCTCACATATTAATGTAGCAGAGTTTACCACAATTGGTAAGCGCCGCAACATCGACTGCCGGAGCTGCTCCGACGATCAGCAAACGACACTTGGCGCTAGACCATCAAGCCGAAAACAGCGCATTAGACAATTAGCGCCCGGAAACGAGTTTGCGACAAAACGTCTCATCAACTTCGATGACGAGGAGGAGGCGTTAGACGACAACAAGGAGCACAAGGCCCCCATAGATCGGTAGTGATGGAAGTCCGACCAACCTCACCACTCGAGCTTAGCATACCCGTAACACCCGGCTACAAATCCAAGCCTACCACCGTCCGCCAGCATCATTAAGACCCTTACGCCTCAGATGATCAAGGTTGCTCAATAGCAACGGCAGCAGGCCCTCAAAGACAAGATGATAAGGCTCTCGAGAGGCCGATTATTGTTGAGGTCATTTCTTCTGAACTTTAATTAAACGCATTAAACGGGTATGAAATCGGTTTGAAAAACACCTTTTACAAGGTAAAATTTTGGCAACTATAAGTTTGGTTTCCACCCTAGCAGAAAATAACCCAACAGTTGATTATGGTTTGTCAACGAACCTGCTAAAACCGTCACTTTGCCCAACAGTCTACCGCTGGTAAGCATTTCTATTAGGGCATAAATATACGCTAATGAATGTAGTGAAATCATTTTTATATATGTCAAGCATTAAAGTTCAGCAGATGAGATAAGATCCGCTAATTAGTGGTTATTAAAAAAAAGGTTACAATTTTCAAAAATATTATTTTGATGCACACTTGCTGTCCCATCGTCTTATAGTTTATCGATAGGACATTCAAATTGTTATCATTAAGGTGTAAATCTGTTGAATCATATTACAATTACAACATTTTGTTATTATAATCTAAAAGGAGCTTTGCTTTATTGTAATCCGAGAAAGTTTATAGCAAAAAAAAAAATCTCAAGCCAAATTTAATAATTTGCAAAAATGATAAGTATTTTTGAAATCATATTGGCTTTACGATTCTTTTTTTACTATAAACTTTTGTGTAGGGATGAAGTGTGGATTAATATTGATTTAAATAATTGATAATTAATGTGCATATTTTATTATCAATGATCTAAATCAATATTTATCCATAAATATTTTTATTTGCAAACATCAACATTAAAATATCTATTTATATGTATATAAAAAAATAATTCGCATATTGCCATAGCTGTGTACAAATATTTTCTCACTCTTGTACAAAATTAAAAGTGCAACTTCTAGAATCTCAAAGTGATTGACATTTGTGTAACTCAGATCTCGACGATAAGCATATATGCACCATTACCTCCCATAATAATGCATAACTAATAAAGGTTTAGATAACATTATATCTTGTTTCTTAAGTAAATTTTCTCTGGCCAAATATAAGAATAAAAATCATATAATTAATAATGGTATTGTAGGAGCTTTAAAAATTATTAGGTTATTTTTGAAAGTATATATAATTTATTTACTCTGTTCTGTGACATAAGTATGTATCTTATTGTTAGTAATGCAAGAGATTCAAAGTTTTATGATTTCTTTGCTAATTATCCAGTGCAAGCAATGAATGGTCAATTATATATTATCGGAACACTGCATTTTAATAAGTTATTAAAAAGATGCATATTTCTAGTAAGGAATACCCATGCAATATCAACTTTTTATTGCAAAAATGTCTTTCTTTTTATTCTCTATTTCTTTTCTTCGGCCCATAACACATGGTGAGTATTTTGTGGACATAATAAAAATCAATGCACAAAGACTTGATAGCAGTAAAGAGACCTATTGTTGAGCTACTGTGGCTCAGTTGGTTAAGGCGCACGCCTCAACTATCAGATACACGCTTGCTGGTCGTGGGTTTGAATTCCCGTAAGAGCAGATTGAGAATTTCTTTTTCTGTGACCGGCTGGGAAAGTAACTTATACTTTAAACTGTACTGGATGTAGGTTTTCTCTGTGGAGTTTTTGTTGTTACTGTTGTTTAAATGATACAGAAAGATGTGATTACCCATTATTAATTTTGTTAAGATAGATCTTTCTAACTCAAAATCATACAACCCCCTATACAGAAAAGTCAGTGTCTCTTACTGACTGTAGCCGCATGACTCTATTTTTGCTTAGCAATGAACGTTGAATGATTCGTTAAAATGCACTTACTTAATATGTAGTTGAAAGCGCAAAGAAATCCGATCCAATCCAATAAATCTCCCAAAAATTATTTAAAACATTTCAAAAAAATATTCGAATAGTATGACGAAGAAAACCCGTGGTAGTGAATACTCTCAAGATTATCGGAAAATTTGAGAAAAACAAATAAAATCATTGACTCCAAAAGCAAAGGTCCATACCTCTCCTTGTTTCGGTTGAGCGCTTTCTCTCGCACTCATTGTGGCCTCATGGACCTTCCTTACAGTTAGCAACCAAAATGCTGCGCATGCTCTATTTACGCGGGCTTTCGCCCAAGGAGAAGTGTGTTTTGGTTTAGGGTTGCATATTCCCATTGCATTCGTTAAGCGTCGCAGCTTTTAGATTATTTTATTCAATCTTTTTGTAATCGATAAGCTTCGTCACTTAACACATTTTATAACAAAAATAACATCACAAGTATTTTTTAATTATAAGCATTTTGAATATATATTATATTCCGTTTCTTTAGATAATATGGTCATGTTGATAGAAATAGCAAAACTGTTAGATCTTTGGCTGCTCTTTCTGCGTTTTCCATTCAATTCGGCGCTGCAATTGCTGCAAGTATTTATAAGACCATCTGTCCCAGCGATGCTGAGTCATCTACATCACACGCCGCCAGCACTTCATTGGCGGCACCTCCTCATTCACGTTTTGTGGCTCTATAAACAGAATTGAGGAATTATAAATGAGAAAATGAGCAGGTGTAAGTGCTGTGAGTTCAGCCGGATCATCGGTCAAAGGCAGAAGCGGTCTAGAATTTAAGATCCCTCCACCCTACACAACAGAGAATACATCTCCTCAAAGATCGATTTCGTTTCTCCTACTACGCGTTTAAGATGATGCTTGACCAACTCCACCACTGCCTCCCAAATTCCACCAAAATGCGAGACCGCCGGTGGGTTGAAATGCCACTGCGTACCTTCCCCTGACAGTTTTTTATCTACAAACTTACAAAACTCTGTACCCTTTCAGAACATACTCTTTAGCTCAGCGTCAGTGCCGACGAATGCCGTTCCTTGGTCGCTGAATAACTTGGCACAAGGCCCTTTCTTCGCAACAAACCCCAAAAATGCGTCAATAAAAGCCTCCGAATCTTACCCAGAAATAAGTTCTAAGTGTACTACTTTTATGCACATAAATACGAAAATAGCTATATAATAACCTTTATACGACTTATGACCTCTCAGGCGAGAAGAACAAAGCAAAAAAGGGCCTACGTAATCTACTTCAGAATGTAGAAAAGGACGAGCTGGCTCAACACGATGTCTTGGCAAGTCTTCCATTAACTGATAGGGCTTAGAAGCCTGATATCGATTACAGTTCACACAACTCCTTATGAACTTCTTTACTGCGATCTTCCCTCTTACAATTCAAAACTGACTACGAATATTTGTCAGCGTCAACTGAGCTCCCCCATGGAAAGTTGAAGAGTGAAAATGGTCTATAACGAGCCTTGTAAATGCCGAATCAAGCGGCAGAATCAATGGAGATTTCTCGTCTGCTTCTAAAATGGCATGTCTCAGATGACCGCCCACCCTGACCAAACGCCCTGATAGCGATGGATTCACTCTTCTATGCGTGAGATTTCGGAAGCTCCTTACCCTCTTGCAAAATTTTTTTCTCTGTAGCAAAGTAACTACGCTGAGTCAAGTGGCTCTAAATCAGCTTAGCTTGACGAAGTTCCTCTGGCTTAATATTTATCTCCTGCGACGTCAGTGAAAAATTTGACAAAATATTCGCAACTTTCTCTTAAAATGATACCTTAGCTAAAATTTTCCTTATAAATCTAGAAATTTATACAGAAATGCGACTCAATTTAGAGAGCGAAAAATACCTATCTACTAAATCCCAAACTGGCGAATCTTCTCCGCCCGAAGAACTTGCTAACATGGCTGCGACCTCTACAGCTCGAATCTGAGACTCTGCATTCTCACGCTCAGTTGGTTCTAGCTTCCCTTCATTTAAATCTAAATCACTCTTGTTTGTCCATTCGCTGTTTGTTTCCCATACGCGTTTGGGTCCCCTCCACCACAGCTGATTATCCTTTAGATCTGTCGCCAGTGAATCTCTTGACGCTATATCTGCCGGATTATCTGCAGACTCGATATGATGCCAATACGTACCTGGCATTCAAGTGTGAATATCAGCGCATCGATTTGCCACGAACGTCAGCCAATTTGACGGGATATCTCTCAACCAGTATAACTATTTAGCATTCGTCTATGAATGACAGCGTACGTGCGGAAGTTGCAGAACCCTAACAAGATGGCTGACTAATTTAGCAAGCAGCTGGGCAGCGCACAACTTTAATCGTGGAATCGACAGCGTTTTAGTTGGTGCCACTTTCGTTTTCGCGCTTAACAAAAAAACCTGTGCCGAATCGTCTCATACCCTCAAATAGACAACTGACGCATACGCCAGTTTTGACGCATCAGCAAATCCATGGATCTCGTACTCGGCTGCAGAGGGACCAACTCCAATCCATCTCAAAATTCTAGTACTCTCAATCGGTTGCAATGAAGAATACATGGTGTACCAGCTCTCTACGTACTCTTGCGGCAACGGACAGTCTCACTCTCTCGTAAGTGCCCACAAAGACTGCATGAAAATCTTCAACATAATTATAATTGGTGAGATCCATCCCAGCAGGTCGTACAATTTAGAAATTTTTGATAGAACTGTTCTCTTAGTAACGTGTTCTTTGAGAGCCTCTAGCACGATATTGAATTAGAAACAATCTATCTTTGGATCCCAAGCTATACCAAGCACTGAAAAACCTACAACGGCCTTCAACGAAGCTATTGCTGCTCGATTTTCCATTGGAACCTCCTGGATTATCCTCGCGTCATTGACTAGCCATTTCTTCAGATTAAAACCTCCACTCCGCAACATTCGATTAACCTGCCACTGCTTCTCTCGCGCCTCCTGGATTTCGTAGTCTCCTGACAGGACGTCATCCATGTATATCTCCTCCTTGATTACTTGCACCGCAAGCGAGTACTTCTGCCCCTCATCGACCCCTAATTGCCGTAACGTACGACTCATCCAAACGTCACCGTCGTGAGAAAATACGACCCGATCTCTTGATCTTCCTCCTTCCTCCAAACGATGAGTGCTGATCAGCTTCTTGCATCCCGATATGCCTAAATATTTTCTCAATATCTGCCGCAAAAACGAAAATGTACTTTCACTATCTCGTCAACAATCTATAATTTCCGGAAGAAGATTGCGACCCACTAGTAGAAAATCGTTCAACGAAAATCCAAGATTCGTCTTCTTGGATGCGTTATTGACTGCTCTGCACTGCGTAGTCGTAATACTCTCTTGAAGTGCCGGATGATGCGGTATGTAGAAACATCTTTCTACCTCTAACGTCTTATCTAATACGCGTTTCATATGTCCTAATTTTATGTACTCCTTCATCTGAGCTCCGTATCTCTTTTTCAAAGCCGAACTATTTCTAAAGCGTTACTTTATACCATGTTAAACTTACAAAGTGCCCTTACCGATAACGTATCCGAATTTCCCCAATAACCGCACGATATACCTGCCTTCCTCGGTGCGTTTTACTGTTTTGACATAAAACTCCTCACATTCCTTCTCTTCGTCCGTAATGAACTTCTTACGCCTCCTCTACTTCCCAGAAACTGCGGAGCAGAGTGTTTAGCTCGATGTCTGCATCCAGATAAGTCACCCTGGGACTCCAATGGTTGTTCCCACTTACAGCTGTAGGCCCGGAGATGATCCATCCCAGCAGCGTTTTAGTGGCGATCGGAGCAGGCTGGTTCTTAGCTTCTCACAGTCCTTCTTCGACGATCAGAGAATGCACCTGCGCTCCCAGTAGTATGTCAATCTTATCTGGTCTCCTGAATTGAGGGCTGCCAATGTAATCCCTTGTAGATGCGTTCATGTTGTCCCAGTTTTTGTGAAAGGTTGATATGCCATAATTTTTGGAATGACATAAGCTTTAATTTTTCAGGAAATGAGGTTTAATGGATTCGACTGTACTACGAGAGCACAACGCTTTTCTGCTACCAACACCAGAAATTTTTACTCTGACGGGACTCCTTTTGAAATTTAGGTATTGATATAGTCCTTCTAAAATAAAGGATGACTGCGCGCCTTGATCCACCAGGGCTCTAGTTAACTCAAGCAAAACAATATCTATTATCTTCTCCTCCGCTCTCAACCAACGAACTTTTTGTGGACCCTTCAATTAACTGTGAATAAACTGAGCTATTGTCCGTCCCCTCATCCTTAGTATTTTGATTTGGCCCTGCATTACTCGAAGACGGTCCTCCCACTTTGTAGTGCAGTAAAGTGTGGTGGTTACCCGAACAAACTTGACACCTCTTCCCATTTTGACACTCGTTAACCGTGTGACTAGATAAGCAGTTAAAGCAAAGCCTTTTTTTATGACAATCTGCTTTCTTTCCGTTGGATTCCTGGCTATGAAAGCCTTACAATTCACGATAAATTGCTCCCCTTTACACATAGCGCACGTAAAAGTTCTACTTTTCTCTACTCCTGCAACTGGAGCAGTTTTTACATTCTTTTTCTGCGCCCAACTTTTATTAGCTGTCTTCCCTCCCGCATCCTTGATTGCTACCTCTTTAGCACTCTCGAGCTAACTTATGGCTAATCGCTTAGATTCCAGAAATCTTTCTAGTTCTGCGAACGTTGGTGGCTCCTGTGGATTTTCCAACCGAGTTACAAACTCTTCCCATCTGCGTTGACTCGTCGGTGCGAGTTTACTTATCGTAAGACATACTATAATGTGCTCCAATGCTCTATTGGGCTCCCCAAGAGCTTGAGAGCCTGCAGGATATTCTTGGTATTTACCAAAATTCTTCTGACCTCCGATTCCATAGTCTTCATGGCGAATAGCTTCGTAAGTAGCTTAGTGATCAGCAGTCTCTTGTTATCGTAGTATTTTTTTAACATAGCCCAGGCATCCGCAAAGTTCTCGCCTCCAGCCGGAATTTTCGCTATTAGTTCTGCCACGTCCCCCTTAAATGCGGTTATTAAGAAATTCATTTTGTAGGCCCAGTTTGTCCTCTTGACTACCATTTCGTTGAAGTTGTCTCTAAATCGCACCCAGTCCTTGACATCTCCGGAAAACGTTAGGCAAGGTGGTGGTGTTGCTGCCGCTTGGAATGCAGCAAAGGTGGGCTGCTGAGTACCCTCTGGTTTGTACGACTGAATTCTGGGCTTAGCAGTCTTGTCACTTTTTTCAAGCTTCAATAGAAAATCCTTTAAGATCCCCAAGTGTAGGAGATACTTTTCTTCAGCTTGTGCATATACATCCTCCTTAGAGTAGACATCCTCAGAATCTAAGTCCTTGGTTTAACACAACTTCGTATGATTCCCGTAGAATTGATCCCAAATCTCCTTTAACTGTTCCATGCGCATGATACATTTGCCTATATTTATATTTGCTTGCCATATCTTCTTGTAGTTTGTCACCGCATTGATAATGTGTGTGTGCAGCCTGTTTTGCCTTTCCAGTAACTCCATCTTTTTCTAACTACTTCCAAGCAAGTCACAGTCCCAAAGCAATGCACCAAATTTCTAAACAACTAATCTATTTGATTGATACCCTCAGCGTGCTCAAAGATTACTCCCTTAATTTCTTTTAATCACTATTTCTCGCAAGGAGAAGCCTCTTATTCCAAAAAAGACTCCCCTCCCCCCCAAAAAAAAACAATAAGCAAAAATACTGTCTACAGAACTAGAGCGTGTTAAGCCTTGCTTCGCAAAAAACTTTATAGTACCTAAGCAGAAAAACAAATTGGCTCAATTTACCAATAGTTCCCAACGAAGATGTGCGGCTGATGCTGCTGCTACCATGCCGTAGTCTGCTGCTGTACGGTAGTGGCTACGCGACTTCGAAGCTGTTTGTGCTGCTTCGCCGATGGTGAAACAGCTCAACTGTCGCGCCTCTCGCTGCTTTGCCTCCGCTGTCCTTGCCATAGCTCCAGGTGGAGACGACGCACAGTGGGGCCAAATAAAAAAAATGGACAAAAATCTGCTTCCCTTCTGGTTGCCACCAAACAAAAAGGGCAGATTTTTGTCAATTTTTTTTTATTTGGTCGCGTTGGTCGCCAAGTTGATCATTACAGTCGGCGCGCAGTTCGAATTCGCAGCTAACGTCTGACCAAACCTCAACAATATGCATACACTCCAAACCCCAAAGTAGAAAAATTGACGTTAGGAAGTTTAAATAACATTATTTATTCGTTGACAAATCGGAGGTAGGAAAATAGGAAGCTCCACGAGCAGAAAACCTAAAACTAAAGCACTTAAACCTACTTACCCCACGCGCAGCAAGTTCAATAATAAAATACGTAGCATATCGGAGGAAGGCAAGCTTCAGCGAGCAGAAAATCTAAAACGAAAATCGCAGAACCCACATACCCCACGCGCAGCGAGTTTTTTAATAGAATACGTGGCACTTTGGAGGAAAGTAAGCCTCAGTGAGCAGTAAATCTAAAACCATAGTGTTCCAGGTTAAAAACGGGCTTTTATGAGGGCCAAGATGTTCCGGATTAAAAAGGGGCTTTTATGTGGGCCAATATGTTCCGGATTAAAAGGGGGCCTTTATGAGGGCCAAACGCTACACGGCGATCGAGGCGTGTGACGCTAAGCGTAGCTGTCCGACGGGGCGAGCCGCGCTAATGGCCGGCCGTATGGAAGGTCCGGGCCGGGAAAAACCCAGAGACCCGCAATTGAAAAGGAACCGGTCATAAAGCGCGTCCCGAAAGAAAAGCCGCTCGGAAAGCACTAGGGTTTTTTTATCAGGACCGCTCGGACGATAGCTAGTAAAATCGCTCTATGAGAACGTGCGGCAACGCACGACAACGGCATTAATAGATCAAAGCGTCTTTCCAAAAAACTTGCTTCCCGAAAATGGCGATGAGCATAGCGGCTCAAAAGTGCGATATGCGATGTGCGGGCTTACGTGCTAGATTCGCGTCCTACACGAAGTATGTTACGTGTAGCGTGCCAGCGTATAGGACCTACGCAAATTCTGTAAGCGTAGGATGTGTGTAAGTATGGATGTATGCATGAATGAACCGTAAGTCGGCCAGCAGAATTGAATGCTGAGGTAGGAGCCTATTATCCCCGGAGCGCGCCCTCTCACATAGCACGAACGCAAGCCGATCGACTCGCGGACGCGGCGCCGAACAACTCGTCGGCAACTCCACGAGGCTTTAGACCTCACGAGGGAGCAGAGGATCCCGGTGCCAAATGTAGGTCACTTGATGGCGTAGCGATAGGGCGCGAGTTCGAAGATGGCTTGCAGTTGCTCCGGTGGTGTCCGCAGTTCGTAGAGAGGGCGGCGTTGACGAGGGAGCGAGAGGGGGGGGGGTCACGCAACGAGATCCTTAGTACGAAGCTACGACCACCCCCGCGCAGTCCTCCAAGCAGGACAAGGAGGGAGTTCGCAGCTCTCGTCAAGAGCAGTAGAAATAACCTAGGTTAAGGCGATACTGCGAATACAACCTTGTATTAGTAAACGTGTATTGAGACGTATTCTGTACCGAAATAAATGGAATATACGGACTCCAAGTTTTAGACAAACTCCACACATACACATCATCCTTCCGCTCCTAACCCGAACACATAGATTCCAAATCCACCCCATATTCAACGAGTTTTAATCGTTGGCACATAAGGGAAAGACCTCTAAACCCACCTTCCACAGGCGCAGCAATTTTATAGAAGTTTACCTCGGCGAATTGGGGTATTAGCACTTTGGTTTTTGACTTATACTCGCTTCGCTCGCCTTCCTCCAATGTGCCGAGGTGTTTTTTCAAATAAATTACTGATCTCGGGGAGCATGGGGTAGCTGGGTTTTAGCACTTTGGTTTTTGACTTATACTCGCTTCGCTCGCCTTCCTCCAATGTGCCGAGGTGTTTTTTCAAATAAATTACTGATCTCGGGGACATGGGGTAACTGGATATAAGCACTTTGGTTTTTGACTTATACTCGCTTCGCTCGCCTTCCTCCAATGTGCCGAGGTGTTTTTTCAAATAAATTACTGATCTCGGGGACATGGGGTAACTGGATATTAGCACTTTGGTTTTTGACTTATACTCGCTTCGCTCGCCTTCCTCCAATGTGCCGAGGTGT
>JAZHPH010000535.1:0-44379 GCA_037356405.1 Nasonia oneida | reverse complement strand
TACACTTGACGAGTCATAATCGTAATATAGACAAACACAATATGGAGAAGAAGAAGAAAGAAGGTTCAGGTCGAGAGGAAGTGAAATATAAACCGGCTTCTGGATTCCAAAAGTATCTACCTCAATATTCTTCCAATACTGGATCATTCCCGAAAAAAGAAGGGTACAGGAGTTATTGTCCTGACAAGGAAGCAAATAAAGATTCCAAATATCAAGGACACAACAACACTGATCGGGGATAGCAACAATAAAGTCTTATTCTAAGACTTTTATCTATCAATTAAAATCGGTCCTTTTTAGGACCACAATATTTCTATAAACGTAATACAAACTCATCATACATAAAAATCTCATTATCTTATGACGTCATAAGAGGTGTACATAACGTCAGTAACAATCCATATTTATCTTAATTGTTTACAAGGTAAATGCTTAAGACGTTGGCGATACCTTATCTTGATTACCTGTTTTCATAATAAAAAAAAGTATCATCATGGATTATTATTGCGGTAAAGATAGCTTCTTTGTTTATGTAAACATGATATCTTAATTACACACGTATAAACAAGATATCCTTATTTTAATTAACTGTTTATAAACATGATACCTTATCTTATCTTTATTACTTGTAAAGTACCGTCATTGTTTATTATTGTGGTATAGATATCTTCTTTGTTTATGTAAACATGATATCGTTATCTTAATTACACGTGTATAAACATGATACCCTTATCTTAATTACCTGTTTAGAAACATGACACCTTATCTTTATGACTTGTTTACATGATAAGATAAGGATGCGCCAGTGATGACGTCATTTGTTATGTCTCCCCATACCGGCTTACTTACTACTTATATTATATAGTTATTTTGGCTATACTTATGAACGGTAAAAAGACAACCATCAGTAGACAATTTTCTACACCACCCAGGGGTACTGTCAGAAGCACATTATTACAGTCATAATGTACTTTGTGCGCGTTGATTTTTTTATTTTATTGTATAAAAATTACCAATATGATCGAATTATACTAAATTATGGTTATAGGTAAAAATGAATGAATTTTGTTCTTAAGATAATGCATTTGATTTCAATTAAAGTGCCAAAAATACCAGATTGAGACATAAAGTCAAAATAGTTATCGCTATTTTAACATTTTGATAATAACCACTTCCTACAATAAAATCACAATAATATTTCCAATTGTTGATAACTTTTTTAACTATCATCGTTCTTATATTGTTATGTAAATTTTCATTATTGTATACAAAAATTGAAAAAATTCGAAATAATCCATTACCATCTTGTACAGTAATTTCGTTTTTATTTGTTCATTTTTTAATTTTTTTGTTTTTAATAACATCATTTCTAAAATCAATAATTTTTCTTTTGAGATGTATTGAACGTTTCTTTAAAATTTTATCTATGGCATGGACTGGTATAGCTTTGATATTGCTTCCAATGGGAATGACCAGTCATAGAACTTTTCGTTTACCTTTAGATTTAACCAATATCCAAGTCTCATTTTTAAGATTTAAATCTGACAACGAAAAATTACGAAACACCGATTTAATTATTTGGGATGAAGCTTCTATGATTCCAAAAAAGGCTGTAGAAATAGTTGACAAAACATTACGTGATCTATGTGATATCGAAATTCCTTTCGGAAATAAATAAATAGTATTAGGGGGGGATTTTCGACAAATTCTCTCTGTTTTAAAAAATAGTAATAGAAGCACTATTATAGCAGAAACTATAAAATCATCATACCTTTGGTCAAATTTCCATATTTTGAAGTTAAATATAAACATGCGTTCATGTTATAAAGAATTTTCAAAATTGTTACTGAAAATTGGAGAAGGAAATATTACAACATTTAAAATTCCAAATGAATGGAAAACAAATTATGTATATTGAAAAATTTTTGGTAAAAAATTTCACTTTTCGTTAAATAGTGTAATACTCACTTCTCATAATGAATACACGTATTTTTTAAATAAAAAAATTTTAAGACAAATGGATAGCGAGGAAAAGATACATACTGCAACATAAAAAGGTGTTGACAAATCTGATGATAATATTTATATAAATTTTCCGATAGAAGTATTAAATAATATTCGTGAAGGATTACCACCACATGCACTCAATTTGAAAATTGCTGCAATTATTATGTTAATAAGGAACTTAAGTATAACAGAAGGTTTATGTAATGGAACACGATTGAAAATTACGAAATTATTTAAGTACAACATAGAAGCTGAAATTATAACTGGAGAAAAAATTGGAAATAAAGTTGTTATAATGAGAATTACTTTAAATACTGGAAATTCACCTTCATCTTCGTTACCACTTATTGTATATAAAAACAATTTCCCTTATTGTTAGTCTTACAATTTGCATTTGCAATGACTACTAATAAATCCCAAGGTCAAAGTTTCGATAATGTAGGATTATATTTAAAAAAACCATTATTTTCTCATGGATATGAGCATTATCCAGATGTAAAAACCCTAATCAATTATTTATCCAAATTGAAAATGAAAATGATACTGAAATTGAAAATATAGTTTGGAAGGAAACTTTTAATTAATACAGAGTTTGTATAAAATTTCTTGATTCTATATGATATATGGAACAAATACAAAAATAGTTTTACAGAAGATTTTACAAAAACTACACTGGGGGGTTGGCGAGCGTAGGGAACAGGGGGGCGAAGCCCCACAAGTATATATATATATATATATATATATATATATATATGTTAAGGCTACCTTATTTGCATTTTAAACTTTAAAATATAAAGCTCTGAATATATAGCCTAATGAGTGATATAAAGGCTAATAAGTGGTTTTACATGCAAATTTGACACATATAACCTAGTAAATTTCATGTTTACCGATGCAAACACATGTTAACGAACTTAATTTACAGATTGAAAGTATGTAGATCAACATCAGTCAACGATGAAAGCGGTATAAGGCGATGAGTCCATCGTCCTTTGCTAATAGCGCCCCATCTTGTTTGCCATTCAGCCATTGTCTTCTTTTTTGCGGCATCCCGGATCTCCTTCTGGCGTTTGTCACTCGATCGTCTCCTAGCTTCGAATACGTCCTTTCATTCCAACGCTAAGAGGTCAATGGGTCGCATACCTGCTGTAATGCAGGCAGCATCGTCCGATACCGTACGGTAAGCGTACAACACTCTTAGTGCACTTCACCTATACACGGTAGTCAACTTTCGTGCATACGATTTCACTTGCATCGCATCCGCCCATATTGGGGCTCTGTATAGCATAAATGATGTGGTTAAACTGGCTAAGAGTAACCTTCGCTCATAAAATGGTCCTCCCACATTTGTCATCAATCGTGATAGAGCAGCCCCAACTTTTGCTGTTTTATCACTGACTATTTCCAGATGCTATTTAAAATTTAGTCTTGCATCGATGGTGATGCCCAAGTATTTGATGGTTGATCGAGAAACGATTTCATGTCTATCCACCGTCAGTATGATTTCCTCCATCTTCTTCCTACTGGAAATGAGGATAACTTCCGTTTTGTGACTGGCTGATTCCAGTCCCGTCTCTGTTAGCTATTCGTGTATTCTACGGGTTGACTCTTCAGCTATGTCTGTCAACTCTTCTTTATGTTTCGCTACTACCACTACTGCTATGTCGTTGGCGAAAACTACGACTGTTGCTTTTTTAGGTAATTGTAGCTTAAGTACCCCGTCGTACATGATGTTCCAAGTTGGTGGTCCAAGTGCCGACCCTTGGGTAACTTTACTAACCTTGCCTTCTGTAACTTTATAAGTCTTGGTACCGTCCTCAGTGTTATATAAAAGAATGCTACTATGAGGATGATGTCCGACTACTTGAAGTAGTACGGAAAGAAGTCTTCAGAGCTATAGGCGGTGAGAGAAAACAAAGGAAGCGACTGCCTTCTCTTTCACCGCGTGACAGCGCGACGGTAAGCGCCTATGTTCATGCCAGTCAGGTATATCCTCGATGCTCTCTAAGCACGCTCATAGGGGGTGACTAGCCACAGTCATTAGACGTGCCGCTCACGCTTGTCGCCATTGCAAGGAAAGCACACTTTTTTCGCGTTAATGTCCACGCGTTCTTGCGGTGATTATCACAACTCGAAGGTCGTGCGCGCATCTTCTGCCAGATTTATTTCTTCGATGTAAGGTTAGAAAGTGTACAAAAAATATACTGAATATTAACACCATGAGTGAGTTGGATCCGTTTGTGAAAACAAAGTTAACAGAGTGGAAGTTACAAGATTTTGGGTCTTTTTTCTGTTGTAAGTATTACAGCACATTTATTATTTGAGTGGTATGATTAGTTTAATTTGTAAAACTTGCGGTTAGTATTTCATCTTTCCCATTATTTTTCATTCATTGTGTACAAAGACACGTTTATATACTTTTGAGGTTATATTTTGATGATTTAAGGTTAGAATATAATTTTGCATGATTTATAATTTCCAAAAGTACGTGCTTTTTTAAGGTGTATGTGTCCCCTTAAATTTTTAAGATATATTTACATTACAAAAATGTTGTAAATTCAGCTAACATAATTAAAATTTGATGCAGTTCATCGAATAGATAAAGAAAAGTTCTGTCAACTAACAGACGAAGAGATCGATAGAATAATTCTAAACTTTGTTACAACAAAGGGAATTTTTAAACATTTATATGAAATATTTAGAGAAGAAATTGATTCATATAATGATACGTTTAAGAGATCGGTGACGCTTTCAACATTTTCACAGAATTCTTGTGCAATGATATCCGCAATACCTTCGGGGCAGTTAATCGACACTAGTTTTATTGAAAGCACACCAATAATCATTTGTTCTGAAGAAAATGTACAAATTATTGGTGAAGTTATAGATGTAGAATCTGTAGAACCAACACCAAGTAAAGTCAGTCGATTAAGTAGTCCTTTAAAAGAAATAGGTAATTTAGAAAGATCTAAAAGCAAACCAAGAACTAAAATTAACGATGAAACTTTTTCGAATGTTGAGAATAATGTTGACAGTGATTCTATCAAAGACATTCTTTGCAGAAGTAAAAAAATCATATAGCCAAAGTAATTCTTTTTTCTTATAATCCGTGGTAGAAATGTTCACCATTGATTGGACAATTCATGGGCAATTTTAAAAGTCAAAATATCACACTTCGTTTATTTCATTTTTATTAAAAAAAAATTAATGGTTCATTTCGAGTAAAACAACCCCATTTGATACACGCATATCACGTTCACCGACGAAAATGGTGAAATTCCTACCAGGGATTCACTTATGATTTATCAAATACCATTGTACGTATATATTTTTGTTGTGCGTTTTTCTAATGTTGTTACCTTTATTTGTAGTTCAACAAAATAAGCCCTTGTTTAAATTGTTAAGTAGTACAGAAAGACTGTGGATTAATGATTTTATATAGATATGCTAAGAACAAAGATATTTCACATTTTTGAACGAAATTAAGTGAAATAACTATGCATAATGAAATGTCTCTAAGTCTATCGTCGGAAAATCCGTTTTCGTAATATAATTTACTTTCCTTTTTAAAATATGTAAATTTCTTTTCATTTTAAATACTTAACAAATATTACATAAAAAGTTACTTTTTATTAATTTATCTTTTTGATTGCGTGCTTTACTGCTTTACGTGAAATTGATTGATTTGTTTGTTATATATAGTTACAAATTATATTAAATTGAAGATTATTATTTATAATAACATTATGATGGCAGAACTTGTATGGCACGTAAGATTGTTCGCTACCCATCGAAATGTTCGCTCCTTGTCGAAGGCAGCTGCCTTAACACCTTAGCAGCTGACCGGGTGATGAGCTTATGAGAGCAGCACTCCCCATAAACGAGCGGAACGCTGCTCTCTAACTAATCAAGCGAACCGCCGTATTGGCCGTGCGGTGCGACCCGTGAACCGCCAAAAGGAGAACCTGGGTGGCGAGGCGATCTGAAGTTGCATGCGGAAGTGACCTGACCCATCTTTGGCTTCCGCTGACGTGCGAGACGGGAGGCCAGAATCTAGCCAATTCTGGTCAATCGGCTTAGGCGAGTGCGTGATATCGAATGACGTCTGCCGGAAACTCTCCAGAGAGCCGAGCACCTTCGTTCGTGGTGGGAGGTTCGAGAGAGCCGAGGTGGACTAGTTCGATAGCGCGTGCTATACCCCGGTATGATGTGCCCAGCCTGGTACCGCCTCCGTTCATGTGTTGGGGCGATGCCAGATGCCCCTATAGACAGGGGGATCCGGGTGGTCGGACACATGTCGGGATGAAGAAAACTACTAAACATGGAGACCAATAACGAACATCAAGAAAATACACAGGAAATCCTGGTATTGGAAACCCTAAGGGTGCCAACAGCACAAGACGGTGGATATCCAATACACAAAGCAAGCATCAGTACCAGCATAGCCAGCGCCATGAGCGCAGCAGAGTACCGGTTCGAGAAGAAGGCACCGGTAGATGAAGAGAGCCAGACCATAAAGGAATGGCTAAAAGATCATGCCAGCCTGCGAGACAAGCTACTGGAAATAAGGCGCACGACCAGAGAAATGATGAAAACTCTGGAGAAGCAGAAGAACGTGAATATTACGATTAAGGATGGATTACCTATTATAGGATCCACCATAATCGAAGCTCTCACGACCCTCGACAAGATGGAAGATGCTGCAAAGAGGCAGTCCCCCCAACAACCCAGAGCGGACAATCAAAAGCCTCAGAGGACGACAAAGTCGAAGAAGAGGGAACGGGCATCATCCGACGGAGGAGATGGTACCCCCGCCAAAAAAGACAAGAAAGAGGACAGAAGGGCACCCTCCACGAGCAACAAAACTGCAGAGGCACAAGAGCCTTGGCAACTAGCGGCAGGGAGAAAGGCAAAGAAAAAGGAGAAGAAAAATCAAGAGCAAGACCAGCCTCAACAACTGAGGAAAAAGGCAGAGGGGATCCCGCGGTGGAGAGAAGATGCAATCGTCGTAAGACCGGAACCGGGAAAACTTACGCCGAGATCTTGGGACAGATCAAGGCAAGAGTAAAGCCGGAGGAGCTGAATACGGAGGTTAAGTATCTGAGCAAGACAAAAGAGGGCGGCGTTCTGATTGGCGTAGATAAGAGTGATGATAAAATGGAATCACTTAAAACGGCCATCCAAACCGCCATTGGAAAGGCAGGCACAGTCAGGGGAAAGATCTCCAGAATCACACTGGAAATTAGGGACATCGACAGTCTTACGACACAGGACGATGTCCGTAGTGCTATCACAGCCGAGACGGGCGAAGAAGATGCCAAAGTCCATCTGTTTGAGTCGAACACGAGGGAGCAGAGGGTGGCAGTGGCCGAAATAGATCAGATTAAGGCCACCACTCTGCTCAAAAAAGGGAAGATCCGTATCGGCTGGATAAACTGCCGAGTGAGGGTTCGCGCGAACCCCACGCGATGTTATCGCTGCCTCGGTTACGGACACGTAAAGGCGAGATGTAAAGGACCCGACAGGAGCGCCAACTGCTGGAAGTGTGGTGCGAGTGGGCACAAGGCAGAACTATGCACTGTGCCAACCCAACAAAGGAGGTGTTTCTTATGCAAAGACGCTAAGATGGCCGAGGACAAGACGGTGCATGCACCAGGCACCGGTACATGCGCGGTCTTCCGGGCGACCTTAAAAGCGGAAAAAACGCAAGGATAATGGCGCGGATACTTCAAGGCAACCTGCACAGAAGTAGGCTCGCCCACGATCTCCTACCGCAATTTGTCGCAGATGAGAAAGCGGACATCCTCCTGATAAGCGAACAGTACATGGATAGAGACAAACCCGGCTGGGTGTCCAATGATGCAAGGACCGCCGCAGTCTGGGTGCCCAGGCGCGGAATCGCAGAATCAGGGACGGGGGATGACTACGTACGGGTAAGGGTGGGCCGCATCACTTACTTCAGCGTATATCTCTCACCGAACCTTACTGCGGCGGATTTCGCGATACGACTAGGGGTGCTAGAGGACGCAATAAGAGACGTATCCGGAGAACTTGTCATTGGGGGCGACTTCAACGCGAGGGCCACGGAATGGGGTATGACGACAACGAATTGCAGAGGCAGGGCCATCCTCGAGATGGCAGCTCGACTAAGCTTAGTGGTAGCAAACGAGGGAAACGCCACTACCTATCGCAGATCAGGTTTTTGGGAATCTATACCTGACTAACTTTCGCAAGCGAAACGACAATCCGCAAAATCAGTCATTGGCATGTCATGGACACCAGTATATGCTTTTTGACATCCAGGACGACCACAGAAACAGGACCAGAGAAAGAAAAAAGCAGACGCCACGGTGGAATACCCGGCGCATGAACCGGGACAGACTTGCTGAAGAGATGCAAAGGGCGGAGCTCCCATCAATTGGGCTCCCTCAGCAACTGAGCGGACGCGAAAAAGCCGAAGCACTAGTAGAACGTACAACACATCTCATCACGGAGTTGTGTGACGCAGCTATGCCAAGGGTGTCTTGCGGCCATATAAGACACCCGATATACTGGTGGATGGAGGAAATTGCAAAACTCAGAAAAGATTGCTTTCACGCTAGGAGGGAGGCTCAAAAAGCTCTGAAAAGACAAAAGCCTGAAGCCCAGGACTTGTACGAGAGACACGACCGAGCGCGAAAAAGGCTGAGGGACGCGATAAAGGAAAGTAAGCGACGCTGTTGGGCAAAGATTGTCGACGAAGTGGAGAAAGATTCGTTTGGCGACGGATATGCGATCGTTACCCGAAAGATAGGCGAAATGAAACAAACGGAGCCCATGGAGGCAGAAGTGATAGAAAAGGTAATCGATGGGCTGTTTCCCACACACCCCATCAGACCTCAGGCAGAAAGAACGAATGTGCCGAAAGACGAGATACCCCCTTTCACGGAGGGCGAGCTTATCGCGGCAACCTCATCCCTGAAAAGCGGCAGAGCACCAGGACTGGACAGTATTCCGGCGGAAATGCTGAAAGTCGTCGTAATCTAACGGCCGGAGCTGCTACTGGAAATGTACAATCTGTGCCTGATACAGGGTGTATTCAGCTCGAGATGGAAAAGGGCAAGATTAGTTCTTATCGAAAAACCGAAAAAAGAAGCGGACACGGACACTTCTTATAGACCATTGAGTCTATTGGATACGATGGGAAAGACGGAGGAAGCGCTGATTAAACCGCGAATACTTAGCGCCGTACGCGAAGCGGGAGACCTCTCTGATAATTAGTATGGCTTTAGAAAAGAACGTTCGACCATAGGGGCCATCAGAGAGGTAACAGACGCGGTGAAGAGGGTAGAAGAGGTTAGACACGCGACTAGAGACATCGTAGTTTTGGTAACGTTAGATGTAAAAAACGCGTTCAACTCAGCAAGATGGACATACATGATGCCTTAGAGTCTTTCGGCGTGCCGCAATACATTATGCGTCTTACGGAAGATTATCTGAGGGATCGGGTTATGGAGTATGACATGAAGCTGGTACGTAGAAGAAGACCTATAACTGCAGGAGTACTCTTGTACGACAGGCTTCTAAAACTCGAAATGCCGGGAGGCGTGATGCTTGTGGGATACGCAGACGACGTAGCCGCGGTTATAACGGCACGTAACGTGGACATCGCGCAAGCGAAAGTAAACGCGATTATGAGTAGAGTGCTATGGTGGATGTCGAAGCACGGCTTGACTTTAGCGCTTAATAAGACCGAAATAGTCCTCCTGACAGGAAAGCGCATACCTACCATCATACCGATGAAGGTAGGCGGCGAGACTATAACGACGAAACCATCAGCAAAGTATCTAGGGGTAACTCTGGACACGAAGCTGAACTACGGAGAACATCTAAATCGCGTCAGTAAAAAAGCCATGACTAGGATAGGTCAGCTTAGCCGACTCATGGCCAACGTGCGCGGGCCTAGGCCAACAGTCAGGCGGCTACTCATGGCCACCACCAACTCTATCCTATTATACGGAGCAGAGGTGTAGGCCGACGCGATGAGTATGAATAAGTATCGGAACAAGATAACAGCTGTACAGCGAAGGAGGGCCCTTAGAATAGCATGCTCCTACCGGATGGTTGCGTCCGAGGCATCGATGGTAATCGCGGGGGTAATCCCGGTGGATCTTCTTGCGACTGAACGCAAGCGGATCTACGAGGCTCGCTTAGCGTCGAATAGCATCTCGATCGCCGCGGAAGAAAGAGAAAAAACAATGCGCGATTGGCAGACTAGGTGGACCGAATGTCCAAAGGTTAGGTGGACAGGAAGTGGGGGCAGGTTAACTTTTACCTTACCCAGTTCCTATCCGGTCACGGATACTTTAGAAGCTACCTGTTCGCGATGAACAGGGTGGCATCACCGGGGTGTAAGTACTGCGGTGACGAACGGGACGACGTGAGACACACGTTTTTTGACTGCCCACGCTGGGCCGAGAAATGTAGAGTATTGGAGCTGACGATAGGGGCGTTCACGCCCGAGACTGTAGCTGAAACGATGCTTGATAGTAAGCAGAACTGGGATGAGATAACGGCGTACGTGGAGACGGTCCTCCGCGCGAAGAACAATGACAGTTGCTTGCAAGACTAGTTGTTGGCTAGAATAGCTTCAGACAGGCGACCCCCCCAAGGAATGCGAAAGCGGCTACCGGGGGGGGGGGGGGTCGCGGCCTTCTGAGAGCGGGAGTTTTAGTGAGTATGCCTGGTGTTGTACCACACCAGGAGAGCTTCACACACGGAGTCTCGCACGGCTCCTGTCATAGTGCATTATGCATTCCTCCAACTCTCCGGAAAAAAAAAGATTGTTCGCTAAAATCATCAATAAATTTACAAATTGAACTTTTATTCTAGCGTAATCAGAACAAGATTTTCAGAACTATCTACATCAATTGTCGAATTGTTTGAATTTGAAAAAGACTGTTTATATTATGAACCTTCTTACCAAATTGAAAATGAAAATTTTGATAAGAATGACACAAAAAGCAAGCAATACAACAAAGTCAATTCTGGTGGTCTTTTGTATAACGAGTATACTAAGCTAAGAGAATTTATACGTGACGCTGGATTCGAAACTCCTGGTGGTACTAAAAGAGAATCAAAAAGTTCGAAAAAAGAAAATAAGAGTCGAGGTTAGTTCATTCAGTTTTGCTAAGTGACTGTTTTATTTTTATAAAGCTTATAGTATTGACGTCTATACCCGTTTAAAAAGTTCGTGCAGATTGAATAACATTTTAATTAATTCTGTATTCAAATGCATTTTTTTTTATTTTACAGGCTTAAAAGAAATTGATTTAACAGTTTTGATTGAAGAGCTTGATGACTCAGATGCTGGTATAGAAGAGACTATCTTAAATGTGTGGAATGAGAGTCATACTCACAGATGGAGTAGTTCTTACGAAAAAAAAACCGGATTACAAATAATTGACTGCTTTAAAGTATTAAAAAGTCAGCTTGCAGTAAGACTTGTAAGTATTGCAAATGAACTTTTTGCCGAATGAGATATTAGCATCTTTTGGACTTCTATAAACAATAAATTCTGACAAATGACTAATAATTTTAGAGATCATTATTTATTAGTATTCGTATCTTTTATAGGCACTATTAGATTTTTTGCATTGAAACTTTAATTTTGAATGAGTATTATTTTTATGCTAAGTGTAAGAATCTGATTTTTTTAGAAACATGGCGATCTAGACGGTGTCATTGCACGAATGCAGCAAAAATATAGAGATGCTGCATTAACAGAACAATCTTACATAGTTGTTTGTGGACCTCTAAAATCTTCTCAGTGCTGTCACGTAATTCTAGATAATAACGAAACGTTGGCCGTAATATACGACCTGACGAATGGTAATTGAATCGGTAGATTTCTTATTTAAATTATTTTTTGTCCTAAAATTACGTTATCCTCATGTATGCAGTCATATCTGGGGATTTTTGCAAAAGCATATTTATGACATGGAAACTGTGAGACGTCACGTTGGTACTCGACCAATAAACGAGTTTACTACAGATATAGAAAAGATTCGATAACAAGATTATCTTAGAATTATTAATTTATTTGCATAGCGTTGAGAATATTATAATTAGTTAAATATAATATAATTTGAGCAGTTGATAAACATTTTTTACTTGTTATTTATAATAAAGATGGATCTCGATAATGAAGTTATAAAACTAACTTGTGAATTATATAAAAATCTAAATTTTAACAGAACTGATGTGCAGTACATTATACATATAATAGAAAATTTCGTCCAGAATATCTATAATCCATTTTTACTGAAGGTCTTAGATCAACATTTATTTAAAGCAGTTGATAAAGAAGTCAATGATGAAATTCATAAAATTTTCAAGAAACATAAAAATCCTTTTATAAAATTTAATACAGAAGATAAACGTTTGCGCATTTACAAAAATTTAAATATGTATGTTGAACCCGAAGTAATCCCAATCAAGAATGAACCTATTGCCTCCTCGCGTGATGGTAGGAAAATATTTGTGAATGAAAAAACTGTATCAATGATTCACTTATATGTCAAAGATTCTTTAATTAGGTTACCCCAATTACCCGGATTGTTCAATTCAATGATAGCATATATCAATTTTTTAGAAAGGGAAAAACATTTAATTATTAATTTTATTCAAAGGGAGTTGTGGAAAAAATTGCTTGCGACTTTCCCTCATAAAGATATCGTACTATCACTTATAATGTATGACGATGATGTTCAAAGTCGCAACGGTTTAGACTCCCACACTCCTAAAACTGAAATAGGGACTGTTTATGGAACGATACCTTGTTTTCCACCGAATTTTCAATCAAAGTTAGACGGCATTTTTATTTCTGATGTTTATGTTTCAATGCATAGGAAAAAATATGGCAATGCCGCTATTTTTAAAAAACTTATAGAAGAATTGCGCAATTTACGAGAAAATGTAATTGAAATAGTTATTGACAGTAAAAAATACAATATATGTTTTATTACTGCTCTCATTGTTGGCGACAATCTCGGGCTGAATTCTATTTTCGGATTTGTTGAATCATTTTATTCAACAGTGTCTTGTCGGATGTGTTATGCTAATTCGGAACTCATACAAATATTAACAAAAGAAGATGAATCTCTAATGCGAACTATTGAAAAGTATAAAAACGATGTTAAAAATATTAATACGACTAAAACTGGGATTAAAAGTGAATGCGTGTTTAATCAGTTACACGAATTTCATGTAATCGAGAACGCCACTGTCGATGTGATGCATGACTTTTTCGACGGAATATGTAGCTGCGTAATGTCTCAGATAGTGTTGAAATTGATTGAAGATAAATGTTTTTCTATCGATTATTTAAATTATCAGTTAAACACGATTAATGTTGATTTCGAATCGTCTAATGTACCACCTGAAATAAGTATTGATTACTTAAAAAAGAATCTTAAGTTGAGAATGTCTTCCTCAGAAACACTATTTTTTACACGTTACTTTGGTATTTTGGTTGGAGATCAAGTTCCTTATGAGAATGAAATCTGGACATTATATACTAAACTACGAGAAATTATACATATCGTTACATCACCAATAATGACAACATCACGCATTTTACAATTAGAGATTTTAATAACAGAACATCACAAATTATATCTGAAAAATTTCGGAGAATTGAAAGCCAAATTTCATATTGTGTTACATTATATGAAATTAATTTTAAAAAATGGTCCCTTAATCAAACTTTCTGTAATGCGTTTTGAAAGCTATTGTACAAACCATGTGTTCTAGTAAAAACCTTTTACTCAGTATTGCTCTTAGACATAAATTAAGTCAAATGCATCTTCGATTTTCTCAATATGAAGATATGTATATAACGTATGGCATTAAGATCGAAAAAGACATTTCAGTTAATACTTATTTTCCCAAAGTCAAAGTTAAGTATACTCTAAATAGTGTTACGATAAACGACGTTAGTTATAAGGCCGAAACTGTGATCGTAGCCGATATTAATGACGATTGGCTTGAATTCGGACAAACAAGTGCTGTGTATTTCGTACATGATAACATTTATTTTAAGTATGTGCCTTTTCAGCCTATTGGTTTTAATTTACACTACTTTGCACATCCGTTCAAGCGAATGCTGATAGTGAGAAATTAATTGTGTACGATTCGTTAGTAACAAGAACACCTTGCTTAGAATTTATAAAAGACGATGTTACGTTAATTTCCACAAGGCACGTATTATAATGAGCTCGATAATGACTAATTTTACTTAATTAAGTTTTTATTATCTCATTCACAATAAAGTTTGTAAAATATAAATCATATGTACTACATCTTAAATATAAGCTTAAATATAATCTTCTATACAAAATATAATTTATTATTTATTATACACTTTCATCTATATACCTTCTTATTTATAAATATTAACGTATATCATAATACAATATTAGTTAATAAGTATTATGTTGCTCATTAAGTCATTAAAACGCTTTTAAACGCAAAATTTAACGTGTCTTGAGGTGGCGTGTACATCTGACGTTCACGCTTTAACTCGGGTATAGGCACGGCCTACAGTCGTGCTTAGCGAGCAGCGTTCATCCGAGTGACAAATCACAGTCAGAGACGCGTACGTCCCGCCACCCAGCGGTGTTTTCTAGCACTCTGTTGTTTTTTCGTGCGGCACGGGCTACGGCCGTGAAGACTTCTTTCCGTGTCATTTCCTACCCTTCTGCAGGCGGCTAACAATTCCTTAATCGTGATCGGTGGGATAGCCTCTTCATTTAAACCTCTTTCGATGACACTTGACTCCTCCAGTTGCTTGGGGAACAGCGTGGTCACTACCCGGTGTAATAGCTCCGGGCATTTTGGAGGGGGCACGTAGCTTACTTTAATCTTCTTCATTACTATTTTGTACGGTCGACTCCAAGGATCCTGTTCGACCTCGTCCTGTAATTCTTTAAGGCACCGTCATTTGTTTTCGCGAATTTTTTCTTAAGCCTCCTTTTAGCGTCCTTCCTTTCTTGTCTGCGGGCATCTACTTTTTCCTGGCCTCTAGTTTTATAGTATTTCTTCCTCGCCTAGTGTTCTCGTTTTCTAGTCCAGTGGCACTCGCTACGTGCACTCGCAATGTCCTTATCCCACCAGTATCTGGTGGTAGTCTGCTATATGCCACTCTTCGAGGCAAAGCAGCGTCACATGCTCGGGCGATGTTTTCTGTCACCTTCTCCGCTGTTCATCGTTTCAGACAATTGTATTTTCTCTAGTGCTAACATCTCCTTATCATAATCCTTCCTTTTCCAACTAACTCTATTTGTCGTTGTACTCGCGCTAGGTCTCCTTTTTGGTATTCCTACCTTTATTATTATGGCCTGATGATCACTATGTGTGTAGTGTTTACTTACTGTCCATGAATCAACTGACCCAATAAGGCTGCTACTAACAAACGTCAAGTCGACAATAGACCCTGCGTCTCCTCTTCTAAATGTGTGGGTGCATCCTTGGTTAACTAGGATCAGATCCAGGAGAGCAAATGCTTCCAGGAGTACTCGTCCTCTGTGGTTAGTCTTTATGCTGGCCCACTCCACAGCCCACGCATTATAGTCGCATGCAATCAGTATTGGTTTTCTTTCGACTGCGTCTTGTATGAGCTGATCTAGCAATTGTTTGAACTGCTCGATTGGAGCGTTAGGTGAAGCGTAGCAGCTGTAAACAGTGACACCTGCTACATTAGCCTGTATAAATCCTTCTTCACGGATCTTTATTTTTTCACAGAAAGCGATGTTTACACATGTCTAGATTGCTGCTTTACCTGTAGTGTCCATTTCCCACGATGGTTCGTCTAGATCCTTATATTGTTTGCACACAATAGCTACGTCTACCTCTTTGTCGCAGACATACTGATTGAGTAGGTCCTGTGCTGTCTCACTTTAGATTTATCCGCACTATCTTTATTTTCGTTGGTTCTTCAATCTTTTTAATGCAGCTCGGTAGGCTGGACATGTATTGCTACCAGCTGTATGGTCACTCTTTGATTCCCCATCCTTTTCTTGGCGGAGAATGCAACTCAGCGCGTTCGTGCAAATTTTTGCTGCATGTCCTTCCGTTCCGCACTTAAAACAGCATTAACTTCTGTCGTACGTCTCTACACTTTTTTACGATATGGCCAAAACCCAGGCATTTATAGCATCTAGGTGGTCGTGTCTCTTGACTAATCTCCCTGATTCTGCAATTAACCCAACCTACTTTGAGCTTTTGCCCGTGCGATCGCCTTTTGTGCAATCTGGGCAGGCAGCTGCATGACGGCAGTCTGCGTATCTCCATAAGTTTAACAAGACACCTGTGATTGGATTTTTGATGCGACTTCCACAGAGGCTACTTCCTTATTTTTCCTTGTTCTTTTAGCGTAGTTTTCTTGTCGCTCTTCTACCTGGCTTGGTGACATTGCTTTACGCTTATTTAGCGTTCTTGTCATTAACGCGTTTGATGCTTCTATCGTCTGTGATGCCTTGTCCTTCTTCTGAATATGCTGCTATTTCGGTGACATTTTTAGCATCTTTAGCATCTTTTTTAGCATCAATTCAAGGCTCTCCTTGCTCTTTTCCAGCGCCACTTGTCCTCTTTCAAGCCGCTTAACCTGGATCATAATCGCCTATAGATCGCTTTTAACACACTTATGAATGTTGGATGCGTTTGACACAACATTATCCATAGAGTCCAGCCTGTCTCGGCTCACTCGCTAGAGCTGACGTCCTCTCGTTCGGCCGCTGATCGACAGGCCGGGTCGTCCTTGGTTCTCGTAGCAGGAGTTGGCTTGGACCTCTTCTTCTCGCGATCACACACACACACACACACACACATACACACACTCTCTCTCTCGCACGCTATCGGTCGTCGCTCGATTTAGTCAGTCTCACAATCGAGAGCTGACGCATTTGCTATTCTGGCCGGAAGCTATCTGTCTGTCCGACGGACTGCGCCTTCTACGCGAGGCCGCAGCATGGTGTGTGTCTGAAAATATGGTCCTCATCGGAGAAATCTCTCAGAGTGGAAAAATATAGGCATGGGAGATAGTCACGTAGGAAAGAGATAGGATGGGGCACTAACTTCCACACAGAGGTGGTAGAAGGCCCCCAGCAGCTAGGCCAAAAGGCTGCGCCGGTAATGGAAAAATAAAAAAAAAAAAGTGTAACTCACGAACGGACGTAGGAACGGTCGCTTTTGGATGTCATTTTATTAATAAAACTATTGTATAACCTAACATTTTTCTTCGTTTTTCGGCAATACGAAATTTTAAACTTTAACATATACATACCGTAAAATAAAAATAATTATAGGATGATTTACTAGTTTTAAGGGACTTTTACAGTTTTACTAACATATAGAGTTTTAATATAATGTAGAAGATAAAATATACAGACAAAACGCGCATAATGTAATATAATAAATGCATTTAGATTCATTTTACTAGACACTCAGTTAATTGCCACCGTAATAGCGATTTCTGCTAAATGGTTGGTGCTTATACGCTATCTTTCTTAACGATTTCACCAGGACACCAGGATTCATATAATTATTATCATTATAGAATTATTTTCAAATATGATTTACGTACCAGAAAGAGCAATAGCTTCTCGAAACGTGTGTAACTCTGGATCTGGATCACTGCCAGGTGGAGGAGTTGAAGAAACTACCATACTTGCAGTTGGACTTTGTGAAGGCGGTGAGCCACATACCATCATTCGAGGTTTCGGAGAGCTTCTGCAAAAGACATTATTATATTTTAGCATATTGATCGTAATAGGTAATACGTGTTAACTCTATTAAATCCGAGTAGTCCAAGGACATCACAATTTTACGAAGGGCATTCGCGGCATGCCAAAAAATGAGGAAGTTAAGGCCGCCCTAAAAAACACGCTTGAAATAACGATTTTGAAATCCCTCGGTATTATTGGCCGCCAGGCGGTCAGACAGGTTCTTATCACCATTGTTCTTGCCGATCACTCTGTTTTTATTTCGGAAGAGCGCGACCGGCAAAAATAACGGAACCAGCGACATCAGTATTTGTTAGAAGACTTTGTTCATTGTCGATAAGGAGCACAGTCCAGCCTAAAGCCCATTACCTATGGGATGAGCTTGGTAAGTGCTACATGGGTAGCTGCACCCAAGAATCGGATCGAGATTTTTTTTCTAGTCTAACTTTGATTAATCTTGACTCGGTGAACGTTTGACAGAGAATAAAAAAATATGGTCGCTTACGTCTTCTTCTTCCGTTCTTTTGTTTTTAAAAAATACATATCGTTTCATACATACCTTTGAACACATTCGCTACATACGTATACCATATATACATACATACACATTCTCATACATTTATACACACTTACACCCGTTGCTGAGCGGATACACAGAGCCTCTTCGCTTTGTGCCCGCGCCTCTCTAATTATCGATTTTTAATCGGGGAAGAGGAATTGCGGCTCCGATCGATCCTTTTCGATCGTCGTGCCACGGCAGACGTGGCGCGTTGGGTTTTAAGTGGTAACCACTCCACAATTTTATAATTGTTTCGGAAACAAGCTTTCTAGACATGTTTAGCCGCCAGAACACGGGAAGGATTTTCATCAGCCCACTTTACCCGAGATTTGTGTACTTCCTCTGCAGGAAAGCGAGGAAATCAGCGAAAGAGCTGGGTTGGGCACCGCTAATTGTTAAGAATTTTACTGTGTTCATGCATGAGATTCGTGACTCCCCGCTAATCACTCAACACTCAGAAGCGAACCTCGTTGCGTTAGAAGGAGCCAGTAATGACATGCAGCAAAACGATCGGCCAGATCAATATTAATATACTTGCTAAACATTTCTCGATGATTGAAGAGCTCTGCGACGACTTGTGATATGATGTCTTAGAAGTCACCGAGACCTATTTTACCGTCGACGAGGACGATAACCACCTTAATAATTACAACTTTTTCAAAGTGGATAGCAAACGCCACGAGGGAGAATTATGGGACTCTACGTACGAGACTATTTTATTGATCGGAGAAATATTAAATGAACATATAGAAAAAATACTATTTGGAATACTCTATCGTAGACCCGCCGCTGCTTATTCAACCAACTTCTTTGCTTGTATTTTCCTGTACTGCTAGATATTTATTTTAACGCTATGATTACGCAAATTCAATATTAATAAGGCAGTCATTAATACGGCAAGAACTTATCTATGAGAGTTTATCGTCTCTTATTGTTTTACACTCGTACTTTCTAACCCAGCACATCATGTTTTTAGAGTCAACCGACCGCCAACGCATACATAGCTCAATTTATTTCTTCCTACCTTATATGGTTGTTTACGTGATTAGTAAGTTTCAGCTCCGCTTCTTTCCTCCTCCACCCTCTTTTACCCTGCTTCCAACTCCTCACACACCTCCTCAAAAAAAAAAAAAAAAACATGAATCGCAAGGAGCCTCTTCCCTTCTCCTTTCTCTTCCTGTACTCCTCTTATTCCTCCTCATACCCATTCTTATTGTAAAATCTGTTTATAACTTAAAAATAAATTTGTACATAGTGCGAGCGATAGAAATAAGATTATGTTTCAAACAAGAAAACAAGTATAAATTGTTGTTTAAAAATAAGATGTAGATAAATTTTAGTTATTGAAACCAGTAAGTTTACAGAATATAAGTTTAACTGATACCCGAAAACCCGCAGAGGTAAATATTGTTACCTGATCGCAGGACTGGGGTGTATACAGATAATATAAAAATATATATACATAAAAAATTAAAGTACTTATGAACTAAATTCTTACGAACTAAAAAAAAAAAACAATTTGTATCAATATATCCTTTTTAAGAAGTAATAACAGTACAATTTACAACTGTACGTTTGCGAGATCAATTCGTATGTTTTTCTATATTTACAGTTTTTAATTCGTTAGGAAGCGCATTAAATATCACTATGACTTTCTTAAAACTATTCTTATCACTAATTCTTTTATTGTTTTTGAGTATAATAATTCTTTCATTTTGAGTATAATAAGCTTAATAAATCATATGCAGAGTTTAACTGTCATTGTTTTTGCGATTATATAAAACATATATACCAGATACTTTGTTTTTTAACTATGTATTTTAATATTCATTTATGCTGGTACACTATCAACGTAACTGCCGAAAGTCATACATCTGTTTTATCAACATTCAATCATAATTTATTTAGCGCTAACTACTTAGATATAACTCCTAAGTAATTGTTCTTATTATTTTGGACATCTTCCCAATTTTCTCCCAATGTTACTATTGCCGTATCGTCAGCGTATGCCATAATTGCCTCTCGTGGGATCTCTCCCAAGGTATCATTAATGTACAGAATGAATAGCTGTGGTCCCAGGATAGTACTTTATGGAAAACCTGTGTTTACTAATTAGAATTCGCTCTCTTTTCTATCTAATTTTGCTCTTTGGTATCTATTGTTTAGGTAGCTTGCAAGAAGATCCAACGCCTGGCCTCTAATCCCGATACAATACAATTTGTCCAGTAATATATGGTGGTCAACCGTATCAAAGGCTTACGCTGGATATAAATAGGTTACAATTGTTGGTATTCACCAATCCACATTATTGTACAGAATGTTCATTAAATTATAGAGTAGATTTTTGGTGCCGATCTCTTTCAGAAAACCAAATTGTTGCTTGGATATTACAATGTGTTTTTCAACAAAATCATATATTCGATTGTAGATGATTCTCTCGAAAATCTTAGCGATATTTGATATGAGGGAGATTGGTCGATAATAAGTTATGATGTGCTTTTCACCAAGTTTGGAAATGGGTATAACTGAGGATTGTTTGAGCAAATCAGACCAGATTGATTTTTCAATACATAGATTGAATATATGTGTTAATGGTTTCGCAATGTACTTGCAAATTACCTTGAGCGTCTTTTTATTTTTAAATTTTAAATTATTGATTATAGTTTTTACTTCAGTAAAATTAGTAGGATTGAGATAAATGGAATTTGCCTTCATTTTGGGCAGTTTTGAAGTCAGCATTATTAGGTTTTACAATATCATCGCACCATTTACGCTTACATAACTATAAGGCATTTCCGTACTGCAGTCGTGCCTAAAAATACATTGAGATATAAAAATACTGAGATAGTGATACTCCAAATATAAAAATTAAAATTAAAACAACGGTTCCCATTGTTACCCATCATCGAGTCGCTGTCGCACGATTATTTTCCCCCCACTACTCTCGTCGGCGCTCTGCAACGAAAGTCCTCTTGCGCGACACAGTCCGCTCTCGACCTCCGCCCGGTGAGCATCGTCCTTACCCCCCTTCCGTCTCTCGACTCTCGAGCACGGAAGAACTTCTACACTTAAAAACCCTGGGTCTATTCGTTGCGCTTCCGAAAGTCAACGCGTTCACCCTCTCTTTTGGCGCGACCAGTCTCCAAGTTTTAGTAGAAAAATTACACCACCAGCCGAGCAACAGCCATTCACTTGTGAGCAACATAAATATTTATCTGTTATTAAGTATCTGAAATTCTTTGATATATGCGGATAAATTGTTGTTATGAATTATACGTTATATATAGATCGATTCTATATATAATAAATTGATGATCGATAATAAAATACATGTGTATATTTATTAATTTTTTCACAGTATAAAACGTGACTATACAGCGCTATGAGTATTGTAAAGAATTATCTATTAGTTGTTAATACACCGCGTCTTTGATCCAAATAAATGAAGAAGTCACAATTAAAATGCTATTTAATGATTTATTTACTATAAAAAATATACAATTTTACTCTAATACATTATTATAATCCGTAAGGTGGAACAATGAAATGTTTATTGGATCCTTGGAATGAAAAGCAACGTATGATTATAGGCAAATCCTAAAGTTTAATTAACTGTATCTCGTTGCTTTTTTTCTACTACATACGCGTAATAGTATTGATCAAACGAGATTTCTTTCAGTACTTTTACGTAAAAGTATATCTCATTGTTCACCTTTACGAGTTTGACTTTTTCTCCAAATTGTTTTTTGCTTATCTCTATATTTATAATAATAAAACTTCTAATCTTATAAAAAATATTATAAATTAAGATTTCATTGTAATATTTGATTGAGCTTTTAGCGAATCCTAAAGTATTATAGTACCTTTGTATCGCATCATTAGCACTAGTATCATGCAGATTTAATATAAAATCATCTAGACATTCATTGGTTTTAAACAACTCGCACATTTTTAAGGTTTGTTTTAAAGTGATGGTCTTTAATACATTTTTTATTGAGCATGTTCTTTTGACAGTAGACTTCGTAGGGAGGCGAGAAGACTCGAAGCGCATAGACCAAAAATGTACACATGGTCTATTCAAGTGCAGAATTCTCGGATTTTATTTGGGTTTTAGTGATTCAAAAAGTTATGTTGGTGATGGCGTTTGCTTATCAACTCCTTTAATATTTTAATATCAGCTCTTACTATTCGTGGCGACAAAAGAATATCTGCAATACATCTTAAGTATTTAAAAAGTTCCCAGTGATCATCGTTTTCTGGAATAATATCAGCAATGATGACTCCAAGATATTTTACAAAGCATAACATCTCTCATGCAGACATACGCATCGCCAATTTATTTTGTAGATGATCAAATTCAATTTCTGAAGGAACATCTGTTTTTTCGCCAAAATCAAAACTTTTTATTCTAGCAATGTAAAATATCAATTCTTGTAATGTAAAATATATTTTTATAAAAATAAATACTGCGATTATATTATGCAGATCGTATGCACAAACTACCTCCAAAACATCGTGCATCATGTTAACAGATGTATTGTCGGTTATATGAAAATTGTCGATTTCGTGAAATACACACGACTCTTTTATTACAGTGTTTGAGGGGTTTTTTGTCTTACAATCTAAATCATAATTTGTACGTGTACGTAACAAAGACTCGTCTTCAATAGTCAAACTATATGTCTCTTTTGAAGATGCTTTGCATATTCGGCAGAAATAATGCGATGAAAATGATTCTACAAATCCAAATATTTCGTTTAATCCTAAGTTGTCTCCTACGATTAGCGTTAAAATGAATTTAACTGATTTTTGAATACCCTTTACGATCACGTGAATGCCAGAACGCTGAAGACAATTTAGTTCGGGAATCAATTTTTGAAAAACTTTTGCATTAGTTGTGCGCTTTTTGTCCTCGGTATATGTGTCCTTATGTGTTAAATATAATACTGTTTAATTGAGATGCGACCTTGGCAGGAAGGCAAGCCACTGATGCGTAAACAGCACCAAATTTATTTTCGCCTGAGTGGCTTCCCATGGCATTGCCAGTCTCTAAATCATCATAAAAGATTACAAGAGGTAACACGATATCTGTAGAATTCGTATCATACTTATGTTTCCATAATTTAGCCAGCATCATATTTGAAATTATTTGTGTATTTTTGCGTAAATCTATTATTTTACTCAATATCCCAGGCCTTTCTGAAAACAGTTTCAAAGTTTTATGTAACGGTACATATACACCATACATACATTCTGCTGCGAATGCTACCTTATTTTTTACAGTTTTCTCAATGAACGCTACCATAGTCCAGTAGCCCTTTTGTTCTTAAAATAGCAAATCTCTTCTTTTTAATTAACGTAACGTATTTTTTAATAAAATTAAAGTTAAAAATTTTAATTAAAGTAACGTTTTCTTTTTAATAAACGTAATATTGTAAGCCTATCCTATATTCAAGGTTTTTACGAGCAGACCAGTCATACATTCAAGACTCTCAATATCGAAACTGTACCGAAAATAAATAGCCAAATGAAAAATATCATCATAAAAGGCAAAGACAAAAAAGATAAAGATCTGGAAAACAACGTTGTCTATAAACTTGAATGTAATGATTGCTCTGCCACATATGTAGGCCAAACTAAAAGAAATCTGTGTATACGTATAAATGAACACAGAAAATCGAAAAATACTGTAATCTCCACATTAAAGACAGAGAGATCAATTTAAATAAAAGACTAGTTTCCGAAATGCTACACATACACCTACAAGAAAACGGTATTAATAAGAAGGAAGACACTCAAAATTTAAATACAGTATACATACACCTTATACACCAGCTGAAAACAAAACAAACACAAGCCAGGCTCTGACGTCAATAGCGGAAGAAATTGTCAACACGGCCGCTCGGCTTTTTTCTCACTGCTCCGCGCTATATAAACACGACGAAAATCTCGACTCGCGCGAATTATAATCGAACAGCTGAGAGAGAAACACCGTTCACCTACGTTCCCCCGCCGCATGGCGGGAAAGCGCCTTCTCGATAAAACTTTGTACCGATCTTCTCCATCATTGTAAGTTCTATTCTTCACACTGTACATATATTATTATACAACAAGTTTTTAATAAAATTTTTTTACATTAGTCTCCTAATGAGGGCGGCATTGTCCGTCGAAACGTTGAGAAGAAAAGATAAAATGTCTTAAAGTTTTTTCTCTCCTTTCTCACCACACAACCTGCCTCGGGAAGACCGATAGAAACGAACGAATATTCTTAAAATTATATACATTCATATATAGAATAATCACAAATTAATAATAGGCAACACTTATGTATAGCCGTTTTTTCTATGCAATTTACTTTTCTTATGATTTTGTGTTTTTCCAATACAACATTACCATTGATATTATCTTCTTTATTAAGAAATTGAAACAGCTCGTTTTTGAATTCCAATTCTTCTACAAAAAATAGTTAAAAAAGACATTTAGTTGTAACATAATAGCACCATATTATCATTGTGCGCATGCAATAAATATGCAATTTATATTTATCACTATTTATAGCATTCTTCAGAAATTGAAAAGTAAAAGATTTCTGTATATGAGTAGCATGAACGAAATCAGTGAATGAATTTAGAAATAGGTATCAGAAATATAGTATACACAAGAATCACCTATATTTGAAGGTTAATCTATTTTATCCGTATGTACTACACTCTGATTAGATGTACTTAGATCGTTTACTACATCAAGTGATGTATTAACCTCTATTGCGTCGTCAAGAGACGTAACTTCTTGATTTAAAGAAATGTTTTTAGGTTCAACATCAATTACTTTAGAGTCTAGAATTATATCTACATTTGCCATAGTGGCTTGTAATGCCAATAAAGAGGCTTTATGAAAGTCATACTTTGACACAAAATCCAGAAGTATTTCTGGATTGTCCTTCAGAATAACTTTTAAGAGTGAGTTGACAATCGCAAAGAAACTACCAGGATCAATTTGGTGGGCTGTGTAATTCAGATAATCAAGTTATGAAAATGCACGATGAGGTAATAGACATATAAGATATCTTATCATGCAGGAAAAATGATTGCTTAAATTTGTATAGATAATATTACTTACACTCAAATAAATGTTTGATATGGCCAAAGTTATAAATCTTGAAAAAGTCATCCATTATTTTCAGCGTTCAATTAAAAATATAACCCCAAAAACAAAGAGCACACAGAACAAGCGGGATAGTCCTAACCTAAGACGACCATTATTAGGTGAGAGCGGGTAAATTATATATATCGGCGACTTCTTGAGCAAGACAGTCGATTAGTTTTTACTTGTCCGGTGAGGTGTCGCTGTTGCCCCACCACTTCGACGCAATCGTTGTACCGCACGGTAGAAAAATTCAACCAAAAGTTGAAAACTTTTTCTACCAACTTCAAGTACATAAAATTAACAAAACGACAGCGATTGTTTGTTCTTTTTGGCGCAATTTATGAGCCAAGGGTTTTCAGTGTACAGGACAGCCAGCCTAGGGTGAAAACAGAATAAAGAGAGGAATAAAAATAAGAACGAACGCTTTATTATCCCCCCCCCCCACCGAAACTACTTATCCATAGCGATCCGAATCTCTCCCGACGCGACCGCGACAAGCGACCTTGTCCTAGGTGTATTAAGAAGCGTTGGAGCAACCTTGCCGAACATCGTGCACGGGGCTTGGCAACGTGGCGAAACGAATATTAACCATTCTCGCATGGTTTCCTCGGCATGCAAGCCCATTGCGGGTTACTCACGCTCGAAACGGCAACGGCAATTGCGGAACAGGCGAAAGAGAAAGCCGACGACCACTATTCCGAGTGCCCTACCAGCCACCTTGGACGAACGAGTCGAAACCACCTCAGAAGAACGAGTCGTCTGTCTCTCTTCTTCAAACAGCCGTAGCGACCCGAAGGTCACCGTCGCCTCTCCGTATCTCGATCTCAAGAGAGAATCTCGCGGGACGGAACGTCATCTATCTACGGAGCCCTTAAGAAAGGTGGTCCTGTCGGACTGTCCACCTGTCAACGTCGTCCGAGTCGTCCACCCGCTATCCACCTCTGCAGACGAGCTCGACGCAGACGTCCTCGAACTGCACCCGGCTCCGGACGACGACTTCATTGAAGAAGTAGCTCTTTCGGAGGCGCCACCAATAGCCTAACTGCTCAACGGACCTCATAACCGGAGACGAAAGAAGCGACGCGTCCCAAACTCTTTCTGCCAGTTCGAAAGGCACCATTCGCCGAGTCTCCAGCGAGGAAAGCGCCACGGAAGACGTTTCCGTACCCTCGTCGTCCTACGAGCACCAAGAAGAGGTTAAACTTTCCAACGACGAGCAACGACGTACGTTGAGCAGTATACTCCGTCACTAACGACGTCCCGAGGAGTAAGAGCGTTAGCTGAGCGAACTCCGTACGAGAGTTATATTGGCGGCCACGATACCGTGAGCCCGCAAGGCCATCCCGGCCACACTAAATAAACCCCACGAAATAAACAACCGGTCCTTTTCAGGGTCACTAATAAACAACCGGTTCTTTTCAGAGCCACCAATACGTCCAACGTAGGACTTTACGCCCTCGCTCACCAGCAAGTTGTAATACCATAAAGAAATTCATTAAGGGAACGGATAACGCTCTTTTTAGTCTGTAGTGTGTGGTGTATGTGTATATCTACCTATATTATATAATTATTTTAGAAGTACCCCCCCCCCCATAGAATAATGTAAAAATCGTTAATTTTTACATTATTTTTTAAAATATGAAAGCCCCCCTCCCAGTTTCACACCTTTTACCGATTTATACAACAGTACTGATAAATTATGACAGTTTCCACAGATACGGAACAGTAAAGTACGATAAGAACTACTTATTGTATAAATATCGAAAATGTTTTAAGTTTAAAATTTTCGTCAACAAAATTTCCACACTACCCAACAGGTACTGTCAGAAGCACATTATATTAGAGTCATAATACAATGTACTACAGGCGCGTTAATTTTTTTTTTATATTATTTATTGCATAAAAATATTGTATATAATTTGATCATGCCATGAAACAATAACTGATACACATATAAAGGTAATAATTGTTTTGTAAATTTTGATGTTATTTGTACTTCATCACAAAATATTTCGAAAAATTGAATTTGTGAATGTTATCTTTTAAATTAATCTTCATCATATTCTCTGACCAAATCATTTAAATAACGTTCATAATTTAAGTGTTCCAATTCATGTTGTTCCATTTAATTATTTAATGCTCGCAAAAAGTTTTTATGTGCTTCGTTTTCTATTCGAACTAAAGAACTTTGAATTGGATTCTACTCCATTCCCAAATATTTGTGGATACAGCTATAATATAATTAAAAAAAAACACATGTATATTCGTGAAATTCAAGTGTAAACTTATAATAAAAAATTTAATTCCAAACTATATTTTCGATTTCTGAATTATTTTCATTTTCATTCTAAATAAACAATCGATTAGGATTTTTTCATCTAGATATTTATACATGATAAAATAGCGGTTTTTTAATGGATATTCGTACATTATTGAAACTTTGTCCTTGAGATTTATTTATAGTCATAGCAAACGCTAAGACTAAAGGAAATTGTTATGCTAAAAAACATAAACATATAAGTAAAACCTCACGTGTTCGGTGCGGCTGATATAGCGCGGGGAGGAGCCAAGCTTGGACTACTGCAAACTCCGGTAAAATCTGCCTGAGTCCACCGCTAAATCAGCTGTGGTCGTCCAAGGCTAATACCACAGAAAAATGTACGGCTATTCTAACTCTACATTTCTCTCAGTGCAGGTTAAGCGGCTTGAAAGAGGGCAAGAAGCGCTGGAAAAGAGTAAGAAGAACCTTAGGTTGATGCTAACTAGAGCGAAAATGCTACCGAATCAGCAGCATATCCAGAAGGAGAACAAGGCATCACAGACGATAGAAGCATTAAACGCAGTGACGACAAGAACGCAAAATAAGCGGAATGCAATGTCACCAAGATAGGTAGAAGGGCGACAAGAAAACTACGCTAAGAGAACAAGGAAAGATAAGGAAGTAGTCTCTGTGGTAGTCACGTCAAAAATCCAATCACACGCAGTCTATTGTCGACCTGACGTTTGCTAGCAGTAGCCTTATTGGCTCAGTTGATTCATGGATAGTAAGTGAGCACTACACGCATAGTAATCACCAGGCCATAATAATGGAAGTAGAAACATCAAAACAGGGACCCAGCGCGAGTTCAAAGACAAAGAGAGTTATTCGGAAAACAAAGGATTGATAAGGAGATGTTAGCACTAGAGAAAATGCAACTGTCTGAAACGGCGAACAGCAAGGCGGAGCAGGTGACGCTGCTATGCCTCGAAGAATGGCATACAGCAGACTACCACCAGTATACTGGTGGGATAAGGAGATTGCGAGTGCACGTAGCGAGTGCCACTGGACCAGAAAACGAGAACACTAGGCGAGGACGAAATGCTATAAAACTGGTAGAGGCCATGAAAAAGTAGATGCCTGCGGACAAGAAATGAAGGACGTTAAAAGGAGGCTTAAGAAAAAAATCCGCGAAAACAAACGACGGTACCTTAAAGAATTACAGGACGAGGTCGAACAGGACCCTTGGAGTCGACCGTACAAAATAGTAACGAAGAAGATAAAAGGAAGCTACGTGCCCCCACCAGCAACTGCACTATGAGCTTCGCGCGGTAGCTCTCCAATTTTTAGGAGCGTTACTGCCTCGAGAGCTGTTATTCCGCCGAAATTCTGCGGTTTCGAGGCGACAGCAGCGCCACACGGGAAAAAGAACACTAAACGGGAGCACTGCTGCACGATTTTCGGGCAGCAGCTGCCCGAAATTTTTGGAGATACGAGCTAGTGCATTTAGTGCCTTACACTTGGTCCTTTGCACTTGGGCCGCGTCAGTAGCTGACCGAAGAATTTCTCAGTGCAAAAGGGTAGTAAACAAGGCCTCAGGGATGGATAGCATTCCAAATATTGCGTTGAAGCATGCCATTCACGCTCATCCAGAGGGCTTCGTAGATGTGTACAATGCATGTCTAGAAGAGGAAACATTCCCTACAAACTGGAAGAAACAGCGACTCGTGCTTCTGCCAAAAGGAAAAAAGCCACCCCAAGAGTCCTCATCATACAGACCGGTCTGCATGCTGGATACCCCGGGCAAGATCCTGGAACGCATTATCTGCGTCAGAATGGATCATTTTATAGATAGCAAGGGTGGAATAGCGGAACACTAATATGGCTTCAGGAAGAATCGTTCAACCCTAGTTATCAAATACTTGGGCATCACTGCGACGCTGTGACTCCCAACACAGGTGTACAACACCTAGCGAAACACATGCACCAGGATTTTTCTTTAACCGTTGGATTTGGCGCGATCGCCACGTTTGAGAGAACGCTAGGGAGACGGAGAAATAATCACTCACAATAGTTATAGTTTATTGCACTTGTATTTCGCCCAGCTCTTCCCTACAACGCGGTGGCTTTAGTACCTCCCGCGAACAAATTAGCCACGCAGGGCTTACGCTGGCATGCTCACACACAAGCCACACATCTCGCGTACCCGCGCTATTTGTGAAGCCGTAGCCTGTGACGTCACGCTATACGCGCTTTCAACTCGGTGCTCGTCCCGAAGCTCCAGCTGCTAAACGTGGAACTCAGTTCTCTCTCTCTCTCTCTCTCTCTCTCTCTCTCTCTCTCTCTCAGAAATGGCACAAACATGCTAGATTGCTCTGATGCGTCATCTGACGCTATTGTCGTATTAAAGTCACAGTGCGGCGGCATGGCTCTGATAAAGGTGCGCGCTAGTAGTGTAGGCGCGCTCCCCTCACTAGTCACGCCGACTTCGCGACAGCCGACTCGGCTTCGCGCGAGAGCCCCTCTCTCCGCGCGCGCTCGTCGGCCGCTTGCTCTCTCTTTTTTTATCTCCCCTAACTCGCTACGGTTGGCGCGCTCATATCTGCGCGACGGCGATGCGCACACGTCAGTGTGCCTCATGTTTTCGGCCGCACCCGTCTTGACAACGCTTCTAACGTTTGCGGCGCGAATCCTAGTGTGTGCGAGAGCAGATGTTCAGGAGCTGTGTCGGCACAGCCGTGCCCGACAACACCCGGCGATCATCGGCGGCGCGAGCGCGAACGCGTAGTTACCTGCCGAGCATGCAGGGGAGCCACCGTTGATCCATGCGGCTGGCAGGTGAGGTTATACTCTCCAACGCTACCTCGGTGCAACAATAACAGTGTTGTTATTCCTCTGCTGCATGCATAAATGCAGCAGGGAATAACATTTATTCGGCGCAACAGTGTGCGTGTGTAGCTCGCTAGACGTCGCAGTTTATAGACTTGTACAGCACTTGTCTTAAAGAAGGGACGTTTCCATTAAACTGAAAATAGCAGAGATTTTTGTTGTTACCAAAGGGTAGCAAACCCCCACTAGGAGTTGTCATCTTGTCGCGTGCTCCGTAAGGAGCCGGTGTGGGGGCTCGTCCGGGGGTCTATGCGACCGTCCTGTAGCCGGGCCGGGAGGTGATGGTGCGCCGAAAGTGGACTGCTAGGGCGGGGGGGGGGGGGGGGGGGGGGGGGGGGGGGGGGGGGGGGGGGGGGGGGGGCGGGGGGGGGGGGGGGGGGGGGGGGGGGGGTTGTCGGTCGATACGGCGATGTCGGCTCGCCGCCTCTTCGGGTTATTAGTAGGACGCGCCCGAGGCGTGGAATCTCGGTAAAATGGGCTCTTCCCGGGTTGGGTCCGGACCTCGGGGTTCTCGGGAACGGTCGAGCGGACCTCCCGGACGCTAAGAACAACTCTCCATTGCGTTCGGAAGGAGGCGTAATGGGTACTCCATCCAACCCCAAATCCCATTGTGTGAGAAACCCTGCATAGGGGACTGGTTGGCCACGGGGTCCAGTGGTCGCAAACGGTGCCCTCGGGATACCAGGCGCCCTCCCGAGGCGCGAAAGCCTTCCCACTGCAAGCGGGGCTCTGCAGTGGGTGACCTTTATTTCCCTAGCTACTCGTGGGAACAAAATGGATGTGCAAAAAGAAAAAGAGAAAGACAAAGGGAGGATCGCCAACACCCAACCGGCACAGACTGGGGACGACGAACTTGGTAGAACCGTTCCACAGGAACAGGTGAATCCCAGGGAGACTGACCCACTGGACCGGATGAAGGTGGAGGCAACCACAATGGTGAACCCAGCAACGGATGAACCAGCGGCAGGGGGCTCCAAGGGTCCCCCCAAAACTGCCGTCCGGCAGCAGAAACGTCGACCGGGAGCTCGTGAACGCAGAGCCTGGAACGCCCAAAAGGCGAAAGAAGGGACGAGTGTGAACACCCCGGTCGAAAACAAGAAAAGACCAAAGACCGCAGCGGACACCCCCCCCCCCCCCCCCGAAGGGCAGAAGGCTGCCAAGAAACCGAGGGAGAGGGAAGCTGTGGTACAGACGCTCTCACTAGCGCAGAGGACCAACCCCTTGACGATGGTCATCGTTGAAGAGGGATACCCTGAGGCGCTGATAACCTTCGAAAAGTTTAAACGCTTCAGGAACGCGATGGACGAAATCCCCTCTGAACTGCCGCTATCCCACTTTGAGGAGTCCTTCTGCAAGGTCGGGGGGAGGGGGGGCATTGTGATGGTGGCGACCGACCAGTACGCCAGAAGCTGGACATCTGGGAGGGAGCAAGTACCAAGGTGGGAGGGGTTGAACTTCTGCAGAAGGTAGTCAGGACCGTGGTCTGGGTCCCTGGGAAACCAGAGGAGGCGGTAGCGATACTGGCGAGGCTGCAGAGATACAACCCCACCCTAAAAACAGGGGCGTGGAGAATACTTAACGCCGAGAAGAAATCTAGTGAGGAGGCCGAAGGCACCTTATTGGTACTGGGCGTCCCTGAAAGCGGAATAAGAACGCTTTCGGCGATGGACAACAAGGCCTACTACGACATTGGGAAGGTGCACTTCAAATACTCCCTGACCGAGTCGTAGTAGTGAATACCAGGCGTTAAGGGAGCTGTTGCTGTCAATCATGGCTTCGACAGACATTCCGGTAACGTAGATTAACTTGCACCGCAGCAAGGACGCCTCGGCGGTATTAACCAGGCGTTTGGTAGCGGTGCAGACAACCATAGCACTAATACAAGAACCTTGGTATTACAGAGGAACGATTAAAAGGCTTGGACAGGCAGGCAAGGTCATTAAGGGCCCAAGCAACGAGAGAGCAAGGGCGTGCATCGTGACGAAGGGCCTGGAGACAACACCACTACTGGACCTATGCACAGCTGACCTTGCTGTTCTAGCCATGGAGGTAACAAGAGAGGAGGGCAGACAGCGGGTGATCATCGCCTCAGCCTCCCATTCGAAAAGGAGTCGCCAACAGAGGAAGTATCCAGGTTGGTGGAATACTGCGAGGAAAGGGGACTCCCCCTGGTTGTGGGGTGTGATGCCAACGCACACCATCTGGTGTGGGGAAGCACGAACACTAACGACCGGGGGACGACCATACTCGAGTACCTGACTACCATGAACCTGGAGATCATCAATAGAGGTAACGAACCAACCTTCATGAATATAAGGAGGAGAGAGGTAATTGACATTACACTCTGCTCAAGGCAGCTAGTAAGATTTATCAGAGACTGGAGAGTGTCAGACGAACCCCCACTCTCCGATCATGCACAAATTTGTTTTATGATTACAGGGGAATCGCGACAACAAGAAACATGGATCAGAAACCCCAGGCGAACGAACTGGGTGGAATACAGGAGGGACCTTGAGGAGAAACTCAAAACAGAGTTCCCAAAGGAGATACACACGATAGAAGAGCTAAACACTGCGGCAGAATCGCTGCAGAGGGCTATCACCGAGGCATATGAGGCCAACTGCAAACTGGTAAGGGGCAGAGGCAAATATGAAGTACCCTGATGGAATAACCGACTAGAAAAGCTGAAGAAAACAACCAAAGTTCTACTCAAGAAAGCAGTTAAGAGCAATGATAACCGGAAATGGATAGCCTGGAGAAGCAAACAGAAAGAATACCGACATGCTGTAAGGAAAGCCCAGACTGAGAGCTGAAGAGAGTACTGCAGCAGCGTGGAAGCTGGCAAAGAAGCGGCTAGGCTTAACAAGATCCTAGCACGCAATGCCGAAGCCTTAACTAGGAGCGTTTAAGTTAGGAGCGGTTAAGTTTAGGAGCTTAGTTAGGAGCGGTTAAGTTTCCCACTGGCAAGTATACGGAATCGGACGAGGAGACGCTGGCGCACCTCATGGAGTCGAACTTCGCCGGCTTTATGATAGCAGGGGATACATGCGAAACGGCGGATGACCAGGTGGAAACCGGTGGCGAAGGACCTCGCCACATCAGTGGCTGCAGGGAACTTGCTAATCTGATTGTCTCGCCGGCAAAATTGAGGTGGGACATCAGCTCCTTCGATTCCTACAAATCGCCGGGAGAGGATGGGATCCTCCCGATTCTGCTCAAGGAAGGAGTTGACACAATCATCGGACCTTTGATACGACTTACAAGGGCCAGCATTGCAGCTGGATACACGCCGAAATGCTGGAGGACAGCTAAGGTTGTCTTCATCCCGAAAACGGGCAAAGGAAGCTACAACACCGCTAAGGATTTCAGGCCTATCTGCCTGACCTCATGCTCAAAACTCTTGAGCGACTGGTGGACAGATATATAAAGGACTATATCTTGAATGACAACCCACTGTGCAATGAGCAACATGCATACAGGGAGGGAAGATCAACAGAATCAGTCCTACACGTGGCGGTCTCGCTCATCGAAGAACAGATCGAAGGTGGAGGGTACGCCATGGGAGCCTTTCTCGACGCAGAAGGGGCTTTCAACAACACTACCACGGATAGTATCTGCAAAGCAGTCAAAGATAAGGGTATACCTGATCCGTTAATTAAATGGATCATGAACATGCTAAGCAATAGGAAACTGACGATTACAAGAGGTAGTACCACCGTCAAAGGTTCCGTCAACAACGGATGTCCACAAGGGGGGGTTCTATCCCCTACTTTGTGGGGTATGGTGATAGATGGAGCACTAAGGATGCTGACCAACCTGGGAGTAGCAGCGGTCGGCTATGCAGATGATATACTTATAATCACCAGAGGCAAACATCTAAACACCCTACTGGACATTACCGAGTCGACAATGAGGCACCTAAATAAATGGTGCGAGGATAAAGGCCTATCTGTCAATCCCCGGAAAACGGAGGATGTTGTCTTCACCAGAAAGTACAAGATAGGACCTTTACGAACGCTAACGATGCGGGGACAGGAAATACAAATCAAAGAACAAGCAAAATACCTAGGTGTAATTCTAGATAAGAAACTGTACTGGAAGCCTCAAATAGACCAACAGTGCAGGAAATTCGCATCAGCTTTCTGGATGTGTAGAAGAGCCATTGGACAGGGTTGGGGCTTGAGCTATAAGACCGTCCTATGGATATACAACTGCATTCTGAAACCAAGGCTGACCTATGTGGCAACAGCGTGGTGGAAAAGGACAGATCTTAAGACAGTACAAAAGAAACTGGAAACGCTCAGAGGGTGGATCCTAAGGGCAGCAACAGGGGCCATGAAAACCACCCCAACGGCGGCCCTTGCAGCCATCACTGAGGTCGAGCCGTTCCACAGAACAATCCAGGCGACAGCCTTTATAGCAGCACACCGCCTGAAAAACTACGGACTCTGGAGAGAGAAAGGAGAACACTCAAAAGAGCAGATTAAAGGAAAAGACTACGCTGTCTTGTCAATGAGACTTGATTAACAGACTGGGCGGAGAAGTACGCAGACTCACCCTCTACTGGGTTCCAGGACACCATGGAATCAGAGAAAACGAGATTGCGGACGAACTCGCCGGAATAGCAGCGGGACAAGATCTACTTGGACCGGAACCCGCTCTTGGTATTCAGGTGTGCACCGTCAGAGAGGCGGTGCACGGCTGGCTGAAAGAGCGACACCTAAAAGAATGGTGCGATTGGCTTAGTGGTAAATACAGCACGAGCACCAATAAGCGGAAAAAGGTGGAAAAGTGATACAAAAAAGAGCTACGCGGTTGTTACACTCGACGTTAAAAACGCATTCAACTCGGCAAACTGCAGCAAAATACACTAAGCACTGTCGAGATTAGAAGTGCCTGCGTATATAAGAAGAATAATGTTCGACTACCTCAAGGACAGAACTCTCTTATACGAGACCGAGAAGGGCTCAATGAAATATACGGTTACAGGGGACGTTCTCCCAGGATCAGTACTTGGCCCATCGTTATCGAACATTATGTACGATGGCGTACTTAGGTTAAAATTACTACAAGGGGCAATGATCGTAGGATTCGCTAACGACATACCCTTGGTAGTGGTAGCAAAACAGAAGGATGAAGTATCTGAAATTGCTAGTGACGCTATCCTTAAAATACAGAAGTGGCTAAATAATGCGAATCTAGAGTTTGCAGGCCATAAAACTGAGGCAATAGTTTTATCCGGCAGATAGAAGGTGGAGACAATTACCGTAAGAATCTGCGGTCATAAAATTATTTCTAAGCCGACTATTAAATATCTAGGTATAACCTTAGACGCAATGCTGAACTTAAAACGTCACCCAGAATTAGCAGGAGAGAAAGCCGCAAAAACTACTACAGTGCTGACACGGCTGATGCCAAATGTGGGTGGGCCCACACAGAACAGCAGGACACTACTAGCAAGCGTTAGTGTATCTATCATGTTGTACGGAGCCCCGATATGGGCTGACGTTATGCTGATTAAGGCATTTTAAAGAAAACTCTCTTCAATGCACAGGAAAAATGCACTTAGGGTCGCGTCTGCCTACCATACGGTATCGGACGAGGCAGTCTGCGTTATAGCAGGGCTCCAGACAATAGACCTATCAGTGAGGAAGAGGAAAATTATCTATGAAGAAAAGGGACGTAACAGTGACAAAACGAAGATAGAAATTTGGGACGCTACCAGAAAAGAGACGATGACAGAGTGGCAATAGAGATGGAACTTTAGCAGTAAAAGGCGGTGGACACATTGCCTTATACCAAGTATAGAAGACTAAACTAAAAGAAGACATGGTGAAGTGAACCAAGTATAGAAGACTAAACTGAAAGAAGACATGGTGAAGTGAAGCAAATATAGAAGACTAAACTATACCAAGTATATAAGACTAAACTAAAAGAAGACATGGTGAAGCTACCAACAGGAGCAAGAGAAACTTGAGTGCTATCTACAGACCAGAGTAACTTTTGAGTCTATCATGGCAGCTATGATGACTTCAGCCGATGAATCGAGTCCAATAAACAATTTTGCTGCGGATATCCTTCAGAAGGTCCGAAAAGTCAAAGAAGGAAGAAGAAGACGTAAGATGCTGCAAGAAACACACGTCCGGACGATACGGTAAGATGTAGACGACAGACGACAAAGGAGATAAATGACGATAGACTGTCCAAGTGACGCAAACAAAAGACTCTAGAATTGATGACCACATCAACAGACGAAAGTGGTAACCCAAAAGTCTCTCCGCAAAGAAACACTTAACGGTGTTACCACGGGGAGGATTTACCGGAATAAGAGCTAGGTCCTACTTACTTAGGTTCGGTAAGGAGAACAGAAAGGATTCTGTTGCCATTGAAAGTTAAAACCTAACGGTAGCGTAAGATTTAGTGGACAAGAGTCCCACACTGGTCGGTGCCATATCGTCCATAATGGATTTGCCTTTAACCTCTCTCTCTATAAAGAAAAAAACAGACGCACACAAGGGAAAGGCTCCACGAGGGGCAAACTGCATCCCCATGTGGCGTGACCTCAGGTGGCGTTTAGAGGAGTGCTCGATGTAAGCATACAGTGCTACTTACGTACTGCTGCCTGCAGAGGGTGGGAGAGAAATATAATATCTTCCGCGGACCAAAAGCCTAACGAAGACTTGTTAAAGCCCACCGCATGAAACGAGGCTGGATCTTTAGTACAAGGCTGAGCAGACGCTCGCCGGTTGCCACAACGCGACTTAACTTCGATTGCTGAAGGAAAAGGATGTGAAATGAACTGAGTTCTGACACTCCTAGACTGCCAGTACGTACAGGGACAAGTATCAACTGACGAAAATCCTGATGGCTATGGTGGTGCCGGGTGGCGCCCGGACAGGGCCCTGCTGTTGACATAAGGGGGGCCTCACTACCTTCCCCTAGATACTTTTTGAGGATGACTTGCACAGTGGCACAAAACCAGAATACACGCATGCGAGGCTAGGATTTCGAGAGAAAGACGAGTAGAAAGTAAGTAGGAGGAAGAGAGAAATAAAAATGAATAAAATAAACAAGAAACGCAGGGGAGGGTGGGGCATAGCGTGTCAGGCGGGTTGGTTTAGCATGTCAATATTATCTATAAGAATAAATCTTTTTAAACAAATGCTTATAAGAACACTTTAAAAATAGTTGTAGTATTTAGGTCTATGCATTTTTTTAAAGTCGAAATTCAGAGCTGAAAAAAATGGTTGAATTAATTTTTCATGTATCTGTCAAAAGTAATATATAGCACCTATCAAATTAGTCAATCAAACTAAGTCAATCATGTAGTTGGAATATTGCACTTACAATTTTCATTTTTTATTTTGAGCAAGAATGTTTTTAAAAAATATGTAATAATTAACAGAAAAGTCATGAAAATCGGACACGTGTGGCACCCTTGGTGGGGCAGCAGTAGCACACGCGACGGCGGCGGTAAGCAGCGACCACGTAAATCAGCGGATCGAAACTAACCTACAAATACGTGTTCTTCCTTAAATACCATAGGTTAACTCGCTGCTCTGTAATAATTTATTAGTTTTAAGTTAATCATAAGTTAACTATAAGTGAACAATGGAATAAGGGACAGATGCAACAGGCGATTAAAAGTGTTCTAGATGGGCAAAGTTGCAAGAGTACTGCCAGTAAATTTGGAGTTCGAAGATCAACTCTTGCAAAAATGTGCAGAAATCTACAGAGCAGTGATGGCTAGCTATTATCACAAGAACAATTTAAAGGTAATTATAATTTAATAGTTATTATAACTTCTTTAAAACTAAGTTGGGTTATCAAAATATTTATTCTAGCTGTAGGTCTCACTCGTGTGTATGACAATGAACAAGAGATATCATTAAGGAGAAACATCACATTAATGGAGGATAGCATGATGGGTTTAACTTCACTCGATATCAGAAAACTGGCATTTGATTTTGCTGAAAAATTAAAACTCAAAAATATGCAATTATCGATAAAGATAAATTAGAGAAAAAATTATGTTTCAATAAATACCTTCTGTACCATTAAATTTATGATTGAGTTTTAATATTTCAGCAAAATCAAATGCCAGTTCTATTATTATCTTTATAGGTATGAATCGGTCACGGCTCTTTTATGGTCCAGTGCAGAGCATTTAATTTATATTATTATTAAAGAGCTATAAACATCCACTGACCTGTGTCGCAATTCCGACGACAGGTCAAGAACAAGAGAGAAAATTGAGTAGAAATTAATGATTTAATTATAGGTCAGGTCCGGGATACCAGGTAGTGGAGAAATATTTCAATAATGATAGACTTTTGTTCTGCATAGAAACAATATGTCTATTATGAAAAATAATTAACCAAATAATAATGCTTAAATCTGCAATTATTCTTATTGATATACATTATTTACAGTTTTGTCAAGTTTACGATGTGTTTTAAGAGTATAATAATTATTGTAAATTTTATAAGTTTTTAAACGGATATACATAAATTGTTAAATCTTATCAAATTTATACTCTACGCTGAACATGCATTAGAGTTTTAAGCTAAAGCGCTGAGAATGCTACAAATATATATTTTATAAGTATATTAAATTTTATAAATATCGCAAGTGTGCAATCTATGCCTTAATTGCAATAGAGTGTTTACTAGTGAGCATAAATTGCTACTACTAGTTTGTGTATGTATGTTCATGATTCTACGCTTAAGTTGCTGTAGAGTGTGTAGTGACTAGAGCGCTGAAGATGCGACAACTAGTAGCTAGCCATAGGCCGCGCATGGCCTTTTATAGGGAGCTAAGCGAGCGCTGATTGAGCCGCCGAAATTATCTGTACATTCACGCATCATATACCGAAGTGCGCGCGACTCGCCGTCGCTACGTCATCGCTCGCTTACTGCTGCTGCTGCTTACAGGTAAGGAGAAGGGGAGCGCACACACACATGTGTCGCTGAGCCTGCTGCTGGTTGTTGGTCTGTTACGCAATCTTCGAGTCTACTGCTGGCTTCGTAGTGATAGACAAGAGTAGGGAGACGAATGCTTTTTGATTTGTTTTTATTTTTATTTTAATTACATGATGGATCGTGTGTAGGGCATTACAGGTATTGCTGGTAAAGACTGGCTACGTAGTTTTCTGAGCTCATGTTTTAACCGGGAAGAAGTTAAGAAGTTTTTCACACTATTAGAAAGCTTTAAAGAAGTATAATTTTGCTCTTCAGCAAATTTACAATGTGGACGAAACCAATGTATCTGTTGTGCCAAAGTCATCGCCAAAGGTTATTGCCCAAAAAGGACGTAGGCAAGTTGGAGGGCTGACTGCACTTGAACGAGAGAAAACTGTGACAGCGGAAATTTGTATGTCAGCAGTTGCAGCTTTTATGCCTCCAATGCTAATTTTTCCTCGGGTGAAGGTTAATCCAGATTTCTTGAAGGAAGAATCATTTGGAGCATGGGCAGAGTTTCACAAATCTGGCTACATGCAAAGTGATGTCTCTGTCAGATAATTTTAAAAATTTATCGAATTTTCACAAGCCAACCTTGATGGACATGCATCACACGTTAAGAATTTGAAAGTCATAGAGTTGGCAGCTGATATTGGGGTAACAATATTATGTTTTCCCCCTCACTGCGACCACAAAATGCAACCATTCGATGTAGACTTCATGGGTCCGCTGAGTAGCACATTTGGCAAAAAAGTCATTACATTACAACGACAAGGTGTGCATATGTCGATGAGAAATATATTTTTCATAACAGCGTGCGCGGAGCTCGACTTTAGAGTCATTTGTTTTGGCGCTTAAGTCATCGACTTAGGCACGCTCTCTCACAGCGTGCGTGAGCAAACCTATCCTGTCGCTGTCATTTGTTTTACATATGTATGATTGCGAAATTGTGTATCATTAGTGCAAGACGTCTTGTTTATGACCTATTGGTACCTAACCGAAAAGTAAACATGAGTGATAACAGTTCTTGTGATACAGACGATATATCCGATTATGGAATTGAAATTCCACCCGAAATCGCTGCAGCAGCTAAAGAAGTAACTTTAGATTTATTGCCGGACAAATCGAAACGTCTATATGTTGCAACATACAACAACTTTAAGTCTTGGCGTTCAACAAAAAAAAAACCACAATGTTCGATGAAGAAATATTTTTAGCTTATTTCAAAGAATTGGCAATGACACTTTCATATATTTTTGCAAATTTAAAAATAATTCATGTTTTAATTTGCAAAAATATTTTAGTTTAGTATAATTACACTCGTATATAGCGACAATGTGTGATTTAACGAACTTTTTGTATGAATAAGCTTTCACAGGAGCGTGGGCTATTTCGCATTATGAAATAAATTTAATTTGTATAATATACTAATTTAGTATAATGTCGAGCTCCGCGACACTTGTTATGAAAAATAGTATACGCAACTCATGCGAGGGAAACACGACTTACGCACGCGTGGTAGTTCGCGCCCGAGCGAAGCGAGTTAAATCGTGTTCTCCTCGCACTAGTTGCGTAATGTACTATTCTGTGTTTGGCCAAGCACTCCTCTAAGCGACTAAAATGGAGACTGCTATCATTCATTTAAGAGGTGTGGTATCAGCCCTTTAAATCTAAAGATATTTTCTGCATCTAATTTTGCTACAGCCAGAAAATATACCAGTTCAGCTCCAGAAGAAAACTTATCAGTCTTATCCACTCCAAGGGATGGAGGTAAAATACATAAATTCATAAAAAATCAATATGTAGTGAAAATATTTTGAATAACGTATTTTATTGTAAAACTAGCTAAAAAATCACTCGCTAACGCACGCTCGTTGTATTTAAACACTGATTCAAGTTTTAAATATATGTAATCCACAAATTTATAATAGAAATAAAAAAAAATTAATAAATAAAAACAAAAACAACAATAATAAATATAAATAATAAATAAAAATAATAATAATAAACAATAACAATAATTAAAAACAATATACCATCATTAAAATATAATTTTATTTAAAAATCAAAAGTAATTACATCATAATATTAAAGCATAATACTTATTATTTGAATTTAAATCAAATTCGAAGAATGTATTGCTTTTGAGGAATATTACGTAGTTATTGAAAAAATATATTTATTATGATGCGATGTGATATATTAAACATGATACCGAAGGGATTAGATTTTATCTACGAGGGACAAAACATCGGAAAAAAGGACTAAATTTGACGTCAAGACAGAACTAGATCACTATAGACGATAAATAGGAAATTGCGAAATGTTCGTCATGGTGACAGTCATAGTTTTTTATATGTTCTTTACATCGAGATCTGACGATGAGACGAATCCTCTCTTAAAAAAGTAATGGGCTTTGTTGTGAAGCATTTAATTTCTCTCTAATCGCCTGGTACAAGAATTTAGGAAAGCGAATTAGAAAGGCGAATTTTATTACATAACCTACAAACGCGTAAGACTGTTAGTGCCTAGTGGGCGACAAAATTTAAAATCATTCTGGAAAAATATAATTGATTACATGATAAGGAGTGCGCGAAGCGCACCTAGATTTCCTAGTTAACTTAAAAAAGGAGCGATAGAATATAGATGTTGATGTCATGTTAATTGAACTGCTTCGATTTGTTGTTAGAGTTATATAACAGATATATCACATTGTGATTGTTTTAACTCGGTTTTTTAATATACTAAACGCGAGATCTGTTGCCATATTGTGGCAAGTTTATCAAAGTTACTATGTCAGTTCTGTCTATTTATCAATTAAGGTGGGGTTCTGGTGACTTTTCGATTGCTTTCTCATAGAAGAAGCTTTGTAATAGTAAATTTTAGAGTTTCGTCAAAACTTCTAGAAAATACTTTTTGATGTGTTAGAATCCAAATCAAGCGTGTTTAGAAAATTTCCGTATGGATATGTGTGTATGTGTGTGGATGTGTGTGTATGTATACTGTAATATTTCTGGAACTACTCCGTCAATATCAATAAAATTTGACAAGTATATCTATTTTTGGATTCTAAATTCGAGAACAATATTTATTTTTTATTTTCTCGTTTTTTTCAATCATCACATTGTTACGAACAATTCAGCTATAATGTATTTGAAAGAATAAAATAACCTACTTTTCTTTGCTTGGTCCTCGGGATCGACCGCTTTGTTCGGCAGATAAAATGAAAAAAGTATTTTTTTTTAATTCATATCTCTGAAACTAAAAATCATAACCTCATGAAAAAAATAATGTCGATGGGTCACGTGTTAAACTATATCCCATTAAAATTTCAAGTGAGTTGACCACTTATTTTTCAGTAATAAATCGACTTAAACAAATTTTTTGTGCCTCGATTACGCACCTAAAAAGGCCTTATTGAACTTGAGATTTTGGAAAAAATAGATATTTTATATGTTTTGGCTAAGTCCATTGCGGAGCTTTAAAACCCTTATGTTTCTTGACATAAAGGTAAAGATCTAAAATGTAAAAACCGATTTTTCTCAAAACTTTTGCTTCCTCTAATAGGGGTGTCGGCGCACGTCGTGCAAGTCCCTCCCTATAAATCTATGTCATATGTATATATGTGTGTGTGTATATATATATATACACACACACACTCATACGAAAATCACTGGTAACATTTTTACTTGTCCAGTTTTTTTAGGTTGTTAAACAATAAATAATCCTCTTCGTGTATTTTACACGATGAAAACTGGGTAAAATTGGCCAGTAATTCAGGTTACATATTTTTTACTGATACATAACGATTCGACACTTATTATTTTAGCGAATAGCGAAACAGTATCTATGATACAATGTACTATTAGTATACAACAAATGTACCAAAAAAAATTATTAACTACAGCAGACGGTATCCAGGTATCAAAATCACCTCCCAAATGGCAAGACATGGTCTATGATACAAAGCAGTAACAATAAGTATATAATAAATGTACAAAAAAGAAATTTTCATCTTCAGAAACAAAGTCCAAGTGTCAAAATGATTCTGAAATTAACCTATTATAGTTATAGTGAACGGTATATAATGCTACCTTCAAAATTACAATAAGGTTAACCACAACAAACTTAGTTTATAGTCATAAGTATATGATTTGCGTTAAAATTTCAGGAAGACCAAAATTACAAGTCCAGAAAAATCCGAAAATGCAATATTTTATCTTAACATTTTTATATTGCAAAATCAAATCCTGGATGGCGAAATATGGTCTACCATACAATGCTTTAAGGATACAACTAATGTACCAAACAAAATTTTCACTTCCTGTAGATGATGTCTAGGTGTCAGGATGATCCTGAGGTTAACCCATTATAATTACGGTAAATGATATATGCTACCTTTAAAATTACACCTAGTTTAACCACCAAGAAACCTTGTTTATAATCATAAGTATATTATCAATGTTAAAATTCCAGGAAGACCAAAATTCCAAGAAGTCCAGAAAAATTCCATGAAAAATCCGGAAAGTGCGATATTTCACCTTTACATTAAAATAATGCAATATTGATGCATTAAAGATAAAAATAAATAAAACGGTAGGAATATTCTTAGATGTTAGGACTGATGTGACAGTTGAAAAAATTTCAATTAGAATTGGAGGAATTTAAAATAAATTAAACTGGAAATGATGTTTTGGACATAAATTTAAGTAAATTAATATTATGTACATTTTTAGAGTCAGAAGCACGTATTGTCAGAGATTAGAAGAGAGATTGCCGATGAGCATGGGCGAAAGCGTG
>JAZHPH010000534.1:0-44536 GCA_037356405.1 Nasonia oneida | reverse complement strand
ACGGTTACGAGAGTCGGTGTCATGTTGCTGTAATAAAAACCAACAATAATGAAACATTTACTCCGATTTGCACTGCTCTTAACGTTAGTCATCCAGCAACTGGTGCATACTTGCAACAGAAGCAAGCTGCTAAAAATGCTGCGAGAAGAGGTCGAATATCAGAATATGGTAGGAATAAGAAAAAGGCAAGGTACGCTCCTGCCGATGCCAATTATGGACCCAATGCTACTCAACCGGGTGCTAATCCTGAAGTATATCTAGCTGCAATTCATGAGCACTATCAACTCCTGGAAAAATGAAAACTTGAAAGAGCGATCATCGAAGCAGAAACTAGAGATCAAAGTGACTCGACTAAGTGGAGAAATATGCGAAAATGGCTGATTACAGCTTCTAAGATTGGAAGGATATGCAAGAGACGAGCGACCACGGCTTCTGCCAATTTAGTTTGCGACATTCTATACTCTCGTTCGATAAAAAGTAATGAAGCAATAAACTACGGAATTGCAATGGAAATCGTAGCGAAACGTAAGTTACAAGACGAAGGGTATAACATTCAATCTTGTGCATTAGTTCTCGACGCAGAAGTGCTAGGAATGGCTGCTTCACTAGATGGTTTGTTGGACGATGATAAAACGGTTGAAATAAAATGCCCTTTCACAGCTAAAGATATGCACGCAAATGATGCTGTTAGAAATAAAAAACTCTACATAGGGAAAGCTTTTATCGTCGACAAGAACAATAAATTAATGATGAATTCCGAAGCATGACTATTACTACCAAATTAAATGGCAAATGAGAGTTACAGGTAGACGATACTGCTGTTTTGTGGTATGTACTTTGAAAGATATGTTCATTCTAACTGTCGAGAGAGATAATACATTTATTGAGAAAATGCTAAATAGTGCTGAAAATTCTACGAAGATTGTCTACTTCCCGAAATTGTTGACAGCAGAAAATTGAGACGTATGCCTCTTCGTGAACCAGATTATATTTTACAAGCAAAGTCAAGTTCAAAACAGTTACAAAACGCTAAGAAGTTAAAGAAAAGTAATGGCCAACGAAGTCAGAATATCGAGAAATGCATAGAGCCTGATAGTTTTCAAGATCAATCGTTTGTAGATGATAATTCAGAATACGAAGACATTGACAATGATGTTGAAAATTCATTTTTAATGAACGAGGAAGAAGAATCTAGGAGTAATATCGACCTTTATAGCACAATGGATTATACTGAAAATGAAGTGATGTACTAAAATTACGAAATATAAGGCACATATATTTCTTGCGTAGAACTATCGCGCAAATGTTATGATACTTATTTCTTGCGTTGAATTATCGCGCAAATGCAGTGATTAATCAATTCTTGCGTTGAATTATCGCGCAAATACAGTGATTGATCTATTCTTGCGTTGAATTATCGCGCAAAGAAAGGGTTCCTATAGATTATGATGCGTCTCCAATTATCACGAGTAATCGAAATGTCATGACGTTGTTATGTTTGAAAAAAATTTTTAAATATGACACAAACTGACAAATTAATTAAACAATTGTAATATTTTCTCAAATATATTGAAAATTCGAAGTATGTTATCAAGTATTTTATACAAAATATAATTAATTTTAGGTATTGTTAAAGGGGGCGGTAAAATAGCGTTTTAATTAATCGTAATTTATCTATTGATAACAGTTATACTGTGAAAAATTTCATTTAATAAAATACGTGAAAGCACAAATTATAATGAAATTTGTTTTCATAAAAACAATAAAAAAATTTTAAAAACAATCAAATGCATATCTACAACTAATAGTCGTAAAGATATTCATACCGAGTTATTATTATTTTGTGAATATAGAGCTTTACATTAAACATGTTTCTGTATTGAGTCAAAATAATACAATTGTTTTATTATAAATAGCCTCTCTAATCCAAATATCAACCTCACCGTCAAGTGGTGGAACCTGTTTTCACAAACGAGGCTCTGATGATTGATAATACATAATAATAAATAATTTCAAAATGTCTGTTTCTTTTAAAGATCTGTTGATATTTATATTACTTACATTTTCTAGATATCAATTATCTTTCATTGTTTTTTTTTCATTTTGTAATAATATTGTATTGTTATATTATTGTACTTATAATTTTTATTTTTACAAAATAAATTTTGAAACAATTTGCATCGTCTAATTACTTGTTTTCTCGGCTACTGATCTGTATACCCGGTGATAATCGAGTATCACATGTTATAAGGTATGCAATTTTTAATAATTATGTAAAAAACCGCTACCAATTCTTTGGTACATAGCTTCCTTCAACCTTGTGTATCGCTTTAATATCTGAATTGTTTTTACTTCATATATGATTCTATAAAGTTTTTGTACATTTTCGTATGATAGATAAAATTATTTCAAATCAATTATATACACATAATCAATTATATAGTTCTCTCTCTCTCTCTCTCTCTCTCTCTATTTTTCTCGCATAACTATAATTATTCAACGAAGCTCCAACGAGATATTTTCTCTCCCTTTTTTACCTGACATCTTATTTACCAACCTATATATTTGTAACAGGGTTAATTTGTTATTGAAATACGGTTGAGAAGTAGAGTTCAACATTTAGTTTCCAAGTTATAATGATTAAGATAGTTCGTGGAATGTATCTTAAATCACTAGTGATTCTAAAATAGCCATAAAAAAACGCAAATGCGTAAATGAAAATCTTGTTTTTAACAAATTGCAAAAAGAGAACAAATGAGCCGTGGAATAGATTACAATCCATTAAATAGAAGCTGAGACGTAAGCGATGCAGTTTTCAATTATGCAAAATATACAGGGTGAGAAACAAGATTTTGAAGCTTAATATTTTTGAAACTGGTATCATAAACAACCCAAAAAAAGGGATTAAGGTGCTATATAATACTAACTAAATCCAAAATTTTAAATTGATTATTGCCATTTTACTCCAGTTATCGCGTCACGCAATAAAAACGATTCATAGTATACAGGGTGAGAAAAAAAAATTTGAAGCTTAATACCTTTGAAACTAACTGGTTTCGTAAACAACCCAAACATAGGATCAAGGTACTATATAATGCTAACTAAATCCTAAATTTGAACTTGATTAATGCCTTTTTACTCCAGTTACCGCGTCACGTAGAAAAACGACTTTTTTCAATTGTTGATGTTTTTCTCAAGATCTGCCCCATGAAATGACTTGAAATTCAAGAGAAGTATGGTCCTAACTACTTTCAATAATCATGATTTTTTTAGAAAGATTCAAAATTTAGTTTTCGAGTTAAAACAATTTTAAAAATTTGCGCTTTATGGTGTGTAATAAAAAAACGACGAACGATAATATAAATTTTCCGCTGTAAAAAGATAGGTAATTTTATTCTCTTTTAGGTACATATTAAGCAATTTACTTTCGTCAACTTTTTCAATAATTTTATTAGAAAAAACTGAAATCTCAAAACTAAAAAATCGATATAAAAAAAAGAGTTGAAAAAATGTAAAAACGGACTGTTATCCCGCTGAGTATTCGCAAAAGCAAAGAAAATGAGAATTGGTAAATTGAAATCCAGTAGCAGTAGAAGCTGAGCTAGAGGCGATATGAACGAACACACACACACACACACACACATCCATACGGACATTTTCTAAAAACACTATTTTTCAACTTAAAATACCTCAAAACATATTTCCTACATGTTTTTACACAAACTCCAAAAATTGCTATTACAAGGTTTAGGAAGGAAGCAATCGTATTTTTTATTACAAAAATTGCGGTCCTACACATTATTATAGGTTAAAAATTTAATTAGATTGAAGAAATTTATAAAAAAAAACTCACCCTATGTCGGGCTTGAACCCGGAACTATCAAAATAGTATGCTGATACGTAACCTACTCGGCCACGAACATCGTTGAGACATTACGATCAAAGGTCGCATATGTTCATTGAGGGTTAGAGGATATTTTGTGTTAAAATTTGTTAATTAAGCATATTTTATAAATAGAATTTGATTTTTTTTCATGTAATACGTCGGACGATTATAATAACGTAAAAAAATCATCCCATTATCGTCTTGCTTAGTAGACATTGAACAAAAAATTATTTGTGATTATAGCTAAATTATAAACTAGAAAGAAAAAATGTAATCAACCGCGAATTAAACTAAATTTTTGATATATTTAGAAATGACAACAAAGCTCTATTGAATACAAACCCTAGAAACGATTCTTGGTACACACACACACACACACACAAACACATATATATATACAGGGTGTCCCATTTTAATCGATACATATCGATATCTCGTGAAGGAAGGCCTTAATCGAAAAAATGCTAGAGACCAAGATTGTAGGATTTTGCGGAGGAAGTCGAATGGTGACCTTAGATTTGACCTTGAAAGCGTCTTCAAGGTCATTTGAAGGTCAACTTTGATTTTTTAAATAGAAACCCTATTTTTTTATAGCGGCAAAGGAAAGAGTGGAAAATTTTACGTTCAAAACAATGGTCTTCGATTGGAAAACGATCGCTTTTCAATGTCATTCCAAGGTTAACTTTGATTTTTCCCGTAAGAATCCTACTTCGTAATTACGGAAATAAAAAAAGCGGAAAATTTTACTTTTATAGTAATATGTTGTGTTTGTACTTCAAAGGGAATTTTAATCGCTATCGATACAAATTTGATGTTCAGGACCCACAACTTAATCTGTAGAATTTACATTAAAGTAATGAATCACGACCTTTGACTCTTATTTAACGTCGTTTTTTTTTTGTATAAAAGTCGACCATTGCCTCTTCAAATGTTTCCTTCATTTACCTTCAGCATTAGCGTAACCCGGCATACACCACGCACGATAGGATTTTGTACGCCATTTAGCCCTGAAAAGGTCTGATTGTGAGTTAATTATCTATTTAGGTGTTCAAGGCAATACATGCTCAAAAGTAGCTCCACCGACTTGCAGGCAGAGTTGAAGTCTTTGTTGGAAATGTTCTACAGTTCGTATCAAAACATTACGGGGGATATTAGCACAGGCATTTTGAATCCTCATTCTCATATCGTTAGCAGTCGTTGGTCTTTCTCTATAAACTGTATCTTTGAGGTATCCCCACAAATAAAAATCTAATGGAGTTAAATCAGGTGACCTTGGAGGCCATGCAATTGGACCAGCCCTACCTGTCCAACGATTTGGGAAATGATCATTCAAAAAATTCCGTACTATCCTTGCGTAATGTGGTGGAGCTCCATCTTGTTGCAACCACATCCTATATCTTGTATTCATATCAACATGTTCTAGTAGGATTGGAAGTTCATTTTCGATCAAATTCAGGTAACTTTCGCTGTTTACATTACCTTAAAAAAAATATTAAATTTCCATTGATTATGCCACACCAAACGTTAATATTCCAACGGTGTTGATTATCAATTTGTTGCATACAGTGTGGATTTATTGCAGACCAGTAATGGCTGTTATCTCTGTTCAGATGTCCAATGCTGTTGAAAGTAGATTCATCACTGAACATCACGAATTGGATGAAATTGGGCTCATTTCTAATTTGATTTCTTGCCCACTGACAAAATTGTACTCTCTGCTGACGATCCTGCTCATTTAATTCTTGATTCAGTGTGATATGATATGGATGGTATCTGGCAAACTTCAGATATCTACTACAAGTTGATCGAGGTACACCCAGTTCACGTTGAATGGTTCGTAACAAAATATGTGGATCTAAATGAACCATTGCTAAAATGGCAAGAAAACGAGGATTTTGCGTCTTGTCTTCAATATTACGTCTAATTCTTTGACGTCGAAGATGACCTCGTCGAGCTCTCAATTGGAGGAAACGAATAGTATTCGCATTTGGATGACGACGTCTTGGGAAGCGTTCACGATATAACACTGCGGATCTTCTGTAATTTCGGCGTCATTCTCCCAAAACAAGAAGGATGTCAATGATGTCATTTGCTGGATAATCTGCCATTTTACCTCGATCTTTATCCAGATATTGGTTTAATGTTATAACATTGACAGTTTTAACATAAGAATAAGAAGCTGCTTAGCAAAATGTAATAAATTCAAGGATGAAATAATTTCATATGAACATGAATATTTATCAATGCAGCACCAATGCACAATGAATCTAATATAAGCTTATTACTGCTCGCGGCGATTGAACCCCTGCGTCGGGCGCGGCCTGCTTTCGGTCGTTCGTCCCGCCCCCTGATACGATTGACCCGCTTCGTTTCCCCGCGTATCGCGCATTTTGTTGTTATATTCCCTCTTTCTACATTCTGCTATATAATAGATAAAGTAACGTTACAATTATTGTTAATAGATATTAACAATAATGGTATTATTACAAACTGGTTTCAAAAACCTACTAATTCAGGTAGAGTTTTAAATTATCATTCTAATCATACTATACAACTCAAACGTAATATTGTCTATAATTTAGTTGATAGAGCTTTGTTACTTTCCGATGAGTCTTTTCATGCTGACAATATTTCCATTGTTAAAAATATTTTACTTAATAATGATTATCCGGTTTGGTTTATTGATTCTTGTGTTCGTAAACGCTATAGAAAAATCAATTATTCTATTAATTCTAATAATAACCTACAAAATACACACAAACAACCAGCACAAATAGTATCTTTACCATTTCATGAAAGACTTTTTTATTCTTGTAAACATACTTTCAAAAAATTTGGTCTACATTGTGTTCCGTTAATGACAAACAAATTAAATTGTATTGTTAGGTTGGGCAAAGATGTTTTAGAAAAATGGAGTGAAACTAATTCTTTTCAATGTAATAGTTGTCTTCTAGTTCAATGTAATAGTTGTCTTGGCTACGTATATTGGTCAAACAAAAAGGAATTTAAAAACAAGGATTGATGAACACAAAAAAACTTCTAATGACAAAATACTAGCGATTCCGACGCATATTAAAAATAATCCTTCACATAGTTTTGATTTTGATAATGTTATAATTTTAGATCGCGAGTGCAACAGGTACAAAAGACTGATTTCAGAAAGCTTTTTTATCAATATGAATGTAAATACTATAAATAAACAAGAAGATTTTAAATTAATGAGCAAACAATACCGTATTTTCAATCGAATTTTTAATAGTAATTAATTATTTATTTACAAAAGTTGTAATTAATCTATAAATTAAATACAAATAAATATGAAATATTTTAAATCAAAACTAATTATTATTTAAATTTAGAACTTATTTTTGTAACAATTTTATATAGTTATTTACATTTATTTTTTAGTCATAGTTTACACTAATAATTTAGTTATGAGTTTTGTTGTATATTTTTATAAATCTCGAAGTTTTTGCTCATTATTGAATAATTTTAAATAGGTCGATAATTACAGTTCCGTCATTATCGGTTTTTGAGATTATCTTGCGCTACTCCGTTATCTAAGTTGTATTAGTGCATGATTCGTATGTGTTTGTAATACTCAACTTATGTGTGATTAATACATGGCACAAGGATGTAGCAAATGACTGTGACTCGAGGAATCTTTCCTCTTATTATAATTTAAGATAATGTTCGACATTTAGAGAAAAAATTGGTATGCTCTTATTTTTATTGTTATTTTCTTCAGGACTGTACCGTATTGTTGTGATTATATTTATTGTATTATATTTTGTTAATAAAGACTTGAAGAGGTTGGAAACCAAACCAACGAAACGTCGTCGACATCTAATTGCTGAGTTTTTTATTTCTACAAGAGCTGACTCTTTCACTTTTGATTCCTAATTATTTATTTGGTTAACATGGAGAGCAAAAAGCGTAATTTGACTGCGATTGCGTCCGGGTCTATTTGCTTGTTTGACGGATGTCCTGTTTTGTTTAAATTATCGAAGAAAGACATAGTGTTGCTCGGAAGGCCTAAGGTTTGATAATCTTCCGTCATTTCTGCTCTGGGAATTAATTAGGGTATGTATGTTAGGTCTTCTTCGTCGTCGCCTGCCAAGAATTTAATAAGCGAGATCGTGAAGGTGCTGCAATTGACTGTTTTTTGATTTCTTTCCTGTCAAGTTCTGCTTCTAAAGCGTCACATATCGCGGCGCGCGTTTGTATTACCGTGGATTGCGGTACTTTGTTCGCACATTTTATTTTTAGATCTCGATAGTATGTTGCGTATTTTTTGATGTCCCAATCGTCCCTCTGTACGTCTAGTTCTAACGCCTTCGCATTTACTTTTAAAATTTGCAATGCCTCGTTTACTTTATTCGGCCCGCCTAACGCCATGATTTTGACGATTCAATTGCGCGTGCTCCTAATAAAAAACCAAGACCGGAAAGAGCCCCCAATTTCTGTTACGTCTGGGCGGCCGCACAGAGCGAATATTCGCACGTTAGAAATATGTACAAATTCCGAATCGATGAGACCTTTATTTAGCACAGTCTGCATACGCGATACCGCCTAGGGAAAAAGTAAAGAAGCGCGTGATATGACCGATAGCTTGACTGGCGGTAGGATAGGGATAGCCTACGGAGTAACGAGACTCAGAGTGACTTTGTTATATATTAATATGACACTATGAACTGACACAATAATGTTGCATTCGACACTGACGATAACGTATGAATAAGGGTAAGGACAATCGACTTACTTTGAAGTTGCTGGCTTGTAGTTACCGACTGGCTGGCTCGCTCTCATCCTGGCGCTGTAGCTCGTCTTGAAGGCGCGGAGTTTTGAATGTAATAATTTGTACGCAAGATTTAATAGTTAAGAGTAATGATTTATTCAACTTGTCTGGTTATAAATAGTACAAGATATAGGACCTCGACTGAGTACAACTCGTGTTTGAGGCAGAAATGCGACTAAGTCCGAAAACTAGGCGAACGCTCGGAGTCTAAGTCTAATTCGGTTTTAACATTTTGACAAAAGTAACTTTTTGATATGAAATAATGAAAATATATGGTATAATAAATTCTTAAATCATTTTTCCGCAATTTTTACGAAGTTTATTTAATTGTAAAACAGAATTAAAAATACGCAAAATTACGAATTCAAGCTTTCTGATTAAAACGCGCTCTCATTGGTCAAACCGCGCGTGACGTCATACCGTAGATCAACAGCATTACAGTGTATGGAGATTGAATGTTGTCTCTGAAAATTAGTACAATTAAATGTTGTTCATTATTAAAAAATGGCAAATAAACTTGAATCTGGTTATACTCGAGCTGACTCGAGAAATTCGCCCAAAGTAAGTTTGGTGACAGTGTGGAAATTCTTTCATAATGATGACAGATTTAATGCTCCGGAAATAAGATCATCTAAAACATTCAAGTAAGCAACAAATTAGTTGTATGAATGTTTGTTTTGAAGTATTTCAAAAGGTTTCAGTTGTGAACATTTATAAACTTATTCTTTTTAGATCAGGTCGTGAAGAGTATGGAGACACAGCAATAGGTTATGTTTGCCTACGGAGAGAGACAAAACTGTATTGTAAAAGCTGCAGTTTGCCCTGAACATAAAGTCAGAGACAAGCCTTATATAGTTTCAATTACTATTAATGAAGAGGAGGAGGAAGTTCTTAACTTGACGTGCTATGCTTGTCCAGCAGCAAATGGTAAAATTAATTGCAAATTATTATTTTATACATACTTGTTAACATCACTTTCATATTTTAAAAAATTTTCTCCGTTATTTGTCTCCAGTTTTTCAATTTATAAATAGGTTTAGCACGAGATTATAACTTATATATTATTGAACTTTCAGGAGGATGTAAACACGCAGTAGCAGTATTGATGTGGTTGCACAGATGGTCTTCAGAACCTTCGCCAACTGAAGTCGAGTGCTATTGGAGAAAGTCTGTACTGTCTGCAGCTGTTACTTCTGTTAAATACAAGACAGCACAAGAAATAAATGGATATGAAACACCATTAGATGAAAGTAAATTGGACAATTATAATTTTCTTTCAAAATTTGTAAAGCATGCAGAAGAAAAACAACTGGATAGTCAATTGAGTAGACATTGTTTCAAGTTAAAAGAACGTGAAGTGTTAGCATTATCTTTACATCAGTTATTAATAGATTTTATGTCAACTGGAAAATCAAGTGCAGATGATTTTATTGCATTCGCTTCTTCTCGCATGGATGACAGGTTATGCAAAGAAGCTGAGATGAGGACTAGAGATCAAAGTGATAATGTTCTTTGGTACGAGCTTAGATATGGCAGAATTACAGCATCTAAGCTATACGAAGCTGCCCATTGCAAGACCGGTGATGGAAGTTTTGTTAGAACTGTCATTGGAGCAGCTAAGGTGTTCGACACCCAAGAAATGCAACGAGGAAGAATGCTAGGAAAAGAAGTTCTGAAAGAAGCACTGAAGCAAGTAAAAACCAGTTACAGATATTGTGGCTTCGTACTTCAATCAAGTCATCCCATTTTTGGAGCATCACCTGATGCCCAATACAGTGAGTTTGTTTGTGAGGTTAAATGTCCTTCAAGTGTTAAGGGATTTCAACATTTTTTGCCAAATGGAGAGATCAATCAAAAGTGTATGGATCAAATGAATCTGCAAATGTTTTCGACTGGCTTAACCAAAGGATTATTTATTGTAGCTGATCCAGATTTTGAAAACACGAAGCAAGTAACTCTGAAATGGATAGAATATGATCAAGATTTCACTAAATTATTAATGGATGAATCAATGAGATTTTGGAAAGAACATATATTTCCTAAGTTATTAGAAAGTGTAAAAATATAACTGTCGTACTGAATTTTTTGAATTTGTTTAAGTTTAACAAAGTATTTTTTGTAAGCTTTTGTAAAGTTTTATACAATATGGTAAAATAAAAAATTAAGTTTAAGAAAGTTGTTTATTTATTTATTCATTCATGTATCACAGAATATAAAACAATTTTATTCATTACAGTGATGTACAGTGATGTGACATTCGTGAAAAATATAAATAGAGTATTTGCATTTTAAGTTTTAATAATAGGACTTTGTAGGTTACTTAATGCTGCTGCTATAATCACCATCGAGTCCAGATGTTTGATATAATTACTACTTAAGTTAGCGCAAGGTTGTAAAATGGAAAATTCTCTTAATCGCCTTATCACTCTTTCTATATGAATCCTCAAACTTGCTATTCTCTTAGTTTCCAAGGCTTCTTCTTTAGATAGTTTTTCATTGCTTGAGACACTTGGTGGACGTATCGATTCACAATTTTTTTGCAACAACAAAATTTGGATCCCTTTAAAACCACGGTCAGCCATTACACCACATCCTGAAGGTAATTTCTCTATAATACCACACTTTTCAAATAATAAAATATCACTGACTCGACCACCAAATCCGACTGAAATGAAATTAATAAAACCATCAGGCGAACTTGAGATACAATATTTTATTGTATTATGTCCTTTGTACGATGAATAAGTCAAGTCCTGATCAACTGGATTGGAAGGTTTATGAATTGATATTTCAAAACAATCTACTATTGATTGGACGTGACTGTAGTTCGCTCTAAATAGTATTGGCAAAGCTCTTTTGATAGACTCTTCTGAAGGAAAGAAAATCAATTTTTTCAAAAAAAAAAGCTATTTTTGGCACTGTGGAATTGAATATCCGACAAGCATGATTCACTGATATGCCAAATTGTTCACTCAACCTTTCAAAAGTATCATTTAATCTGATTTTCATTAAAGTTAATTTGATGTGGTCAGAACTCATTTTTGTTTCCAAACTCAGAACACTTATAATCCATAACCAATCATTGGCGATGCCAAGATGCATTTTTAGATTTGCATGTACTAAATAATTTGTCATGTTAATTAACTTCATTTGAATATTACTTTTTTCTTCTTTGTCCGCTTCTACTTTTTCATCTGATGGAGGCTCGTACTCACTCTGACTGCTTGTTATCACAGCTGATGTACTTGAGGATTCGTACACTATCATTTTAGCTACCTTCTCACAAGGTTTATCACAATGCATTGAACGAATAGCTATTGGTGAAGTAGCTTTATCTACAAAAGTTTTCTTTATTGGCGAGCAACTTGAATCAACCACTGGCTTTCTTATTTCACATTGAACATATTTACTGCAATAAAAACTTCTTGCTTGGATGGCTTTATCTTTATGTGTTACATTTGGTCTTGAGAAAACTTCACTAACACTATTCGTAGTTCAATTACAAACATTCTGAATAGATTCACAGTCACTGATCACATTTTCATTTTCATTCGTACTTAATGTATCACAGTGATTTGACGCATCTCTCAAAGGTGATCTTAATGAGATAAAGTGGCATTCCTAGCACAACCAACATCAGACTTTTGTACTTTCATTTTCTTCACTGTATTTTCCTTATCTAATTCACTTTCACTAACAATGTAAGTATCTTGTAAGCATCTCTGCAATATTTCTTTTATGAGTCAGTTTTTTCAAGGCTAACCGTGGTTTCGGAGTCCTTGCACTTTTCCTATCTGGCTGACAGTCGAAAAACATTGGAACTGCATCTGGTTTTAACTTTAAGTATCCGCCAAAAATCTTAAACCTCGTGTAGTTTAATAAATCTTCTTCAAGCTGTAAATAAGAAATAGAGAACTTAAGTATAGGTTAGGATTAAATACTAATCACAATTTTATATGAAACTTCATACATATGCGATACAAGAATGCTAGCAATAATAGTTGTAACGTTTAGAACTTTTACTTACGTGCAAATGGTCTTGACAACAATATAAATTTGATTTTGAAGGATTGTCTGATCGGCGAGCAAGCTGAAACCATAGCTTGCAACGTTTTTCATCTTCCGGGACACTTACAAAAACTTTGTCAGGTGCGTTTTTTGAACTGTTTGGACACAAGGGTACAAAATACGACCGATAACAGTTTTTTGTAGTCATTTTAATGTTTAATTATTAAATAAATCCCATTTTCGTGCACATCTCTATGCTATGAGCTCCGAAAACAAACGGTATGACGTCACGCCATTTCGGCTGCTATCGGCCGTTTTCGGAACGCGCTCGGGCTTTTTAAATTAGCAACTTTTTAAACATAAAAAAATAATAGAAAACCTGATTTTTAAATCAAACAAAAAAAATTTTATTAATAAAGATGCAAATAAAGAACAGATTGGTACTATATCTGGAATACAGATTAAAACCGAATTAGGGAAAAATAGTTTAAGTCGCGAGTTGGGCAGAGCTTCGTCCTACCAGTAAAAACTCCGGAATCCGAAAGATGCTTCTCCTTGCTCTCTATTGGTATTTATCGGGAAGAGGGTAATGCATAAGCATAGGAAAGGTTCTGGACAATCATGAATTTGGGAGGGTGTATGTCTCAGCGGGATTAAGCTCCCTTTTTATTAATCATCGCCCCTCAGTACGCGGCCCCTAGCCTAGCCATCTGCAATGGTTTTCTTGATTCTAATTTCCCTTATTGTCGCATCGATTTCCACTTTTTTGGGTCTATTTGCTAGAGATTTATAGCTTCCTTATTGTCCGGCAGCCCCGAGGAGTCTCCCCCTGTTTGAACAGGTTTATTCAGGATCGTCGCCCTTTCTTCTGCGGCCGCACGTGTCAGTCGCTGACTTGTCCTGTCGCGTTCTGCGTTGCTGATTGTCGTTGGTTCGTCGGCCTCTGCTATGCCTACCTTGTAACAGCTTTGGTTACCGTCGTAAGGTAACTTGTCGGTTTCATGTGATATTCGTATTTTCTTTGACCGGCTAGTCCAGGTAATGGTAGGCTGACGTGACATTTATTGATAAATGCGTGAGCTAAAAATTATAAGACAATTTTATACAGCGGCTGCAGCATTTTAAGATAAATGCATGTGCTGAAAACCATAATAAAAATGTTCATAAAACGGCAGCATAATTTTAATAAATAACTGCGCTGGACACTTTTATAGTTATTTACTTAACTTATTGCAGTATAAGAAGGAGACTGAACGTTTGAAAGGCTGCGCATGTTGAACTTATATAGACACATTCCAGTTGTTTATCAATTACGTCTGCGCATGCGCGAAAGTATGTACAAATAGCATGAAAAATTGGTTTTGGTGCACATTTTGTTCTGATCTCTAGAAGCGGTAACATTGGTTATCGGTTAAGCCTATTATTTTGATCAATTTTATTGTCTAGAATACACTTCTATACTTATTCACACAAATTTATTGCAGTATCAGAAGCAGACTCACCGTTCGGAAAACTGTGCATGTTGAGTTAATATACATTCTTTCCCGTTGTTTATCAATGACATCGGCGCATGCGCGGAAATATGTATAAATAGCGTGAAAAATTGGTTTCAGTGCTCATTCTGCTCTGACCTCTAGAAGTGGTAAGATCGATCGATCCTATTATGTTAATTATTAAAATTATCTTAAAATATACTTTTATAGTTATCCACTCGAATTTATTGCAGTATCAAAAGTAGACTAAACGTTCGGAAGACTGCGCAAGTTGAGTTTATGCAAAATTTTTTTTTTTGGTTTATAAATGACGTCCGAGCATGCGCGAAAAAATGTATTAATATCGTGAAAAATTGATTCCAATGCTCATTTTGCTCTGACCTCTAGAAGCAGTAAGATCGATCAATCCTATTATTTTGATTATTAAAATTATTTGGTATATACTTTTATAGTTATTTACACAAATTTTTTACAGTATCAGAAGCAGACTAAATGCTCGGAAGACTAAGCATGTTGAGTTTATACAAATACTTTTTTCTGTTGTTTATCAATGACGTCTGCACATCCGCGAAAATATGTACAAATAGCGTGAAAAATTTGTTTGAGAGCTCATTCTGCTTTGACCCCTTAAAGCGATATCATAATTATAGTTGTTGCGGCTGATTCATTCAAATCTCGCGCCGCTAGTTTATCAGCTTTTACGCGTTGTCTTGCAGTTTTCAGGACTGTTTTGGAGGCCAGGAAGAAGCTATTAGTGCATGCTACTAGCACGAAAACGCGTGTTGCGACACAGTAAAACGAAATTAAAAGCTTTAAAATCGCACACTCACACTTCACTCAATTAATTATTTAATCATTGTATTTTAATTCAGTTGTTGCTCAATACAAAGCAACTTGTTTAATATTACAAAAGGCATCAATTCTTTACCGTTTCGAACTCCTAATCCTACTCAACTCTCCGTACTCCGAATAAATAACTAAACAACAAATCCGGCGTCTGTTTTTCACGCTCAACGTTTCCGCTTGTTTTGTGTAAAACAAGCAAACGCGCGTACATTTTGGTCCTTCGAACCGGATGGCTCGGAGAGACGGAGTTCGTGAATTGTGAAGTGCTGTGGAACAGTGTGATTCGCGAGTGCATTCAGAACTGTATCAGAATTTTCGGCACCGAAAAATTCAAGCGTCATTACGTGTGCGCGATATTTAAGTCACCCTGGACATTCAAGAGGAAGCACGAAAGAGTTTGAATAATTTCAAGCCCTTCATTCGTGCTGGACGACTGGAATTCAATTCCGCGTATTTTCGCGGCCTTGACCTTCCATCAAGGTCGATCCAGTTCGAGTAAGTGCGCGACAAATACCAGTCCGCAAGAGAGAGACGAGCGACAAGCTCTTCCGTATTGACCGGCCGCTCGGCACCACGCGGTACTGCCCGCGCTCACCAACGGCGCTAGCGAAGTACGTCTTGGAGTCACAAGCTGCGAGGTCCACCAATACGTGCTTTTCTGCTGTTGTTGCTGCCACGGGCCCCGCTGCCGTCTCAACGGTCAACGGCGTTTCACACACACGCGACCCACAGAACGAAAACCAGCCCCCACTGCCACTGTTGGACCTGCTGCTGCCGACTCGTAGTTGCACCGAGGATTTCGGAAACGAAAAATCGTCAGGCAAAGCTATCCTTCTTTTGCTACTAGGGTCAGCTTCTGTCAAGAAAACTATATTTGCTAGTCACTCTTACAGTGACTAGCAAATATAGTTTTCTTGCTGTTTCCTTATACGTACTGAAATTTTCAGCAGGTTGTCCAAGGAACTTCTCAAGCAGAAGGTAGAAGGGCAGCTGATCATCAACTTTATGGTCAACACCGACAAGCAGGCAACTAGCAAAACAGCTTCGGGTCTACTAGCTCGTGCAGAGCTTCTCGAGTCCTACTGGGCCAAGGTCTTGAATCGCCACAGCAGTCTCCAGCCTACGGATGATGATCTCAAGGAAGAGGAGTACTGGAAGGGAGACTTCTTCAGTAGGTACGAGGACTACTACCTCCAGAACAAGGTGACTACGACAACGCCTGGCCACGATGCAGCCAGGGACTGCTAGAGGGAATACGCACTCCCTGCAGGTCGCTGTAACGAATACGGCTCCTTCACCCAAGCTACCGCTTCCAAAGTTCAGTGGAGATCAGCTCGACTGGGACACGTTCAAAGAAAGATTCTCTTACATGGTCATCAACGTTGCCTCCTACTCCAAGGTGACCAAGCTCCAGTATCTCCAAGCGTGCTTGGAAGGAACTTCTGCCAAGAGGCTGAACAACTTAGAAGTGATAAGTGCAAATTTTGATGTGACTGTCTGGACTGGTCAAGAGGTATGATAACAAGAGAGTGAGGTTATTCGCTCATCTTTCCAAGATTCTGTCGCTGCCTTCCACCCCTCTGAAGACATCTGTTGGTATCACTTGTCTTCTAGACAAGGTGGACGAGGCCCTTCGTGCCCTAACCTTATTAGGAAGGCCTACGGACCAGTGGAGTGATTGGCTAGTGGAGATCGTCGCTTCAAGACTAAATAGCCAGCTCCGAGAAGACTGGGAGAAGAGCCTAGAGGGTATCGACGACTTCCCTACCTACGAAGGACTAGTGAACTTCCTTGAAGGTCGAGCCAGGACCTTAAAAAAGGCACTAGCTTCAAGTCAACCTAACACCAAGTCATCGCAGGGTAATAAGCAGCAACGAGCAGTGTCCTCGCATTACAGCTCTACTGTCAGTGACAACAGTGGTCATCAATCTTAACCAAGAGGAGTATGTTGAGTCTGCAAAGGAGATCACTTCGTGCCCCACTGCCCTTCACTGACCAAATCCGACTCTGTGAAGAGGATGGAGCTGGTGAGCAGTGCAAACCTCTGATTTAATTGCCACTCCAAGAAGCATGCTGCAGCGAAGTGTGAATCCAAGGGTCGCTGCTTGGTCACTGGGTGTGGACGCAAGCACCACACCATGCTGCACTCCAACGAATCAATTGGAGTTGACAAAGGAGGAACCAGTCCGAACTATACGACTACCTGTCACTCTACTCAGATTGATTCTACATGGGCTGATGGTCAAAACCCAGCAAGGATTGATGACTACGTATCCTTGCTGCCAACTGCTTGGGTCATCCTTGAGCCTCCGTCTGGCACTTCTTCTAGAATGAGAGCCCTTGTCGGCCAGGCTTCTGAAGGGTCATTTATTTCTGAACGAGTAGGCGATGATCCTGGCCAATCTTACCTAGCTTTTGCCAAAACGGTCAGCCAGCGACCAGTAAAGTTCTAACGAGCATTTGCAAGATCTGGATTTGGCGGGTCGTCGATACAACGAGCCCAGAATGATTGACTGCATCTTTGGAGTCGTTGTATTTCCCATGTTACTGCTGCCTGGGGTGCGATTAAGAAGTCGTGGTCAACCTGCTGCTCAGTAAACCGCAATGGGGTGACGGGATCAGTACCCCCTCGATACTCTGAAAAGGATTTGCCAGTCACCTTCAGCTTTCACACTACCACCTGCACGATTAGGAATGAACTAAGGCAGTTTTGGGAAATCGACGAAGTCCACTCGCAGTCTCGACTTACGAAAGCCGAGCTAGACTGCGAGCAACATTACGCGGAGACCCACAAACGGCTGCCATACATCAGACCTCCGGAGCTTGGAGACTCAAAGAAACTAGCACTGGCTAGATTTCTTCAATCTGAGAGACGGCTATAATCAAGACTAGCCGCCAAGCTGGCCTATAGCAACTTTATTAACGAGATGCTATCTCTAGGCCACATAGAGAGAGTCCAGGAAGTCGAGGAAAGCACCACTTACTTTATGCCTCAGCACGCTGTCGACAAGCAAGACGGATCAGGAAAGATCAAGGTCATTTCCAATGCCTCCCAGGCTTCTTCAAATGGACGTTCACTAAACGACTTCCTGCACATGGGACCTAAGCTGCAGGCCGACATCGTCGCCATCCTCTTACATTGGAGGGTCTTCTCGTTTGTTTTTCCACGGACATCGTTAAAATGTTTCGCCGATTCTGCACCAGCATCTCTGACATCAGAGGTCGCGAATGCATCGCCAAGAGCAGCATACATCCTACGTCAATGCATTTATATGGACGATGCATTGGCGGGGGCGGACACACTGCAAGAGGCTCTACTGGCACAAAACGTGCTCATCAGCGTATTAAGCTCAACTGGCATGGAGCTCGATAAGTGGTCAGCAAATCACCTTGACCAACTTAAAGGTCTACCAGCAGCGCCCAATGCAGTGCGAATTTTCTCGGATGACGACGTCGTAACGACTTTGGGTCTCCAGTGAAATCCAAAGCAGGACCACTTCACCTACAAGGTCACACTACCCAGCCAGACAGCAAAATTAACCAAGCGAGAGATGCTCTTTGCAATTGCAAGGCTATACGATCCATTAGGATGGCTCTCGCCAGTGATGGTAGTCGGCAAGATCCTCATTCAGAAGCTATGAATGACTTGGCTTGATTGGGACCAGGAGATTCCTGAAGAGGTCAGTACAAATTGGACGACGCTTCGCGAACAGCTGACGGATTTGGGGAATTTGCGCATCCTTCGCTGGGTGGGTACACGAACCACGTCGAGATTATTCTTCCACGGATTTGCCGACGCCTCTTCGCTAGCCTACGCTGCTGCAATTTACCTTGTCACCATTCAAGATGGAACCAGCTCTAAATCTACCCTACTCGTCGCCAAGTCTAGGGTAGCACCAATCAGGACAGTCAGCATCACGATTGGAACTGTGTGGCACCCAACTGTTGTCCAGACTAGTGAACAAAGCCATCAAGCAACTGAGATTTGCTTCGGAGAAAGTCTACTTCTGGCTGGACTCTCAAGTCGCGCTGGCTTGGCTAAGCAGCCACTCGTTTCGCTGGGCCACCTTCGTTGCCAACAGGGTAAGCGACATCCGCACCACGCTTCCAAACGCTACTTGGCAACACGTCAAAAGTAGCCTGAATCCGGCAGACCTTGCCTTTCGAGGAGCGATGCCTTCGCTAATCGCCACTCACGATCTTTGGTGGCATGGACCAAAATGGCTCAACGTGCAATTCGACCGCTGGACCGCCCCAGAGAAGAGCTTCGTGGAACCGTGGAACAGCTTTTTGAAAGGTTCTCGTCCTAGGCTACTCTACAGAGAGTTGTTACCTCCATCCTTAGATGAAAGAGCAGGGTCCCGCGCTCCGATTTTAACGGTCGTGCCAATCCACTTACCGCCGAAGAGCTCAGGGGAGCACGTTTAGCAATCCTAGCCGCCGTTCAACGCCAACACTTCGAACAAGAAATGGGCTGACTCCTCGCAAAACGACCACTGCCTGATTCGAGTACGCTGCGACGGTTCCTGCCCTTCCTCGACGACCACGGCCTATTGCAAGTCAGAGGCCGCCTCCAAAACACCTTCCTTGGGGAATCGGAGAAGCATCTGATCGTAGTACCTTGCCAGAGCCACGTCGCCGAGCTGCTTATTCGAGAAGCTCATCTTCTAACGCTGCATGGGGGACAGCAGTTGGTCCAGAGTCACCTACTGAGGACCTACTGGATCCTCTGCGCCCGAAATCACATCCGACGACTCACTCGTCAGTGCGTTCGGTGCACCAGGTTCAAGGGTCTCAAACAACAACAACAGATGGCTCCTCTTCCCTCTGTGAGAGTGACTCCAGTTTGGCCTTTCTCCAGCACCGGCCTCAACTACGCTGTCCCCTTCTAGGTCCGCACTACGAAAGGACGCGGGCACGAATCCTACAAAGGATACGTCTGTGTCTTCGTTTGTCTTGTCACTAGAGCTGTACATCTCAAGGTAGTATCGGACCTCACTTTCCAAGCTTTTCTTTCTGCTTTTAGGCGTTTTGTAGCCAGGAGAGGTTTGTGCTTAGAACTGCTGAGCGACAACGGGACGAACTTCCAGGGAGCAAGCTCCGAGCTTCAACGTTTGTTCAGCGTCGCCTCACCTTTCTACACGGAGAGCTTCGAAGGTATAACAGCGCTGGAAGTCACCTGGAACTTCATCCCCCCCCCCCCCCTGTGCTGGGAAGCTGCTGTTAATGCTTTTAAGCGCCACCTCCAAGAAGTGCTGGCAGATTCTACCCTTACCTATGAGGAATTTAGCACCCTGGCGGCTTAGATTGAGACTTGCCTCAACTCGAGGCCCCTTTGTCCATTGAGCAGCGATCCAATGGACCTTGGTGCGCTCACCCCAGGACACTTCTTGATCAGGACAGCTCTCACTGCCTTTTCCGAGCCTTTCCAGCCAGAGGAAACCAAGTCTATCGGGTCAAGATACCTACTCGTAACCAATATGCGCAACCACTTCTGGAAACGCTGGCAGAGTAAGGTGCTCCGACTACTTCAGCAGCGGTCCAAGTGGTTGCACTTGAATGACTTCGTTTGCGTAGACGACCTCGTGCTAGTAACCGACGAGCTCCAGCCCTCTTTCAGATGGCCCCGCGCCCGGGTCCTTCGCCTTCATCACGGAGCGGACGGACTGGCTCGAGTCCTCACGCTTCAGACGGCGACCACCACCCTCCGCGGAACATTGGTAAAAGTCGTGATATTGCCAATGGATCCGGAGCTCCCTACTGCTACTACTTCGTCTCCAGCTCCACCATCAGGTCCATCCACGGCGGGTGGTGCCGGCACCCCCTTTAACTCTGCAGTTCCTCAATGAAGATCTTGTTGTAATATGTAAATTTATACAGTCGTAATACTTAAAACGGTACTCGTTGCGTCATCTACTGGTTGTCAACGATTTGGTGCAACGAGACAAGCTCAATTGAACGCGAGCATAGTGCGCATACCTCGCGTATATACTCTAAGCGCATACTATACTGTATACTCAGCTTCGTGGAGTCAGACTATGCGACACTCTCCTATACTCCCTCTTGCCTGTAAGAATCCGAGTAGAGCGGATGTACTGCCGACTAGGCTCTCAAGCCTTTCAATATATTATTATTTAAACCTCAAAGTTATTATTATTTAATCCACGCATCCTTTCCAACAGATCTCACACTCTACATTTTGCGATTTGGATTACCGTTTTCATCTCCATACGCGATCAATAGTCATAGATAATTTAGTATCATAAACAGAAATTTGTTGAAGTCTGCGCAAGTTATCATTTATATTATTTCTTATTTGAAGTGTGTTTAATAAATTCAATAACTACAACCTTGTGCATATATTGACTTTATGGGTTTCAATGGAGGGGCGCTGTTCGTTTTGGTGATCGGTGAGACGGGTCTGAAATCGTTACCTTTAAGTCGATATTGCTATTGCACGAGGTTGTTAATTAATTGATGATTCAAATGAGATTTTAATATAATAGAGAGGTCACTCTAATTCATAAAAAATTATGACTTGGAAAAACGGAAAACCGGAGAACCGGAAAACCGGAGATAATTACTATAAATTTTGTTAATTAATCTTGTATAGATAAAATGTATTTATTGTTATTTTAAGTAATATTTACTGATCCGACTATGTCTATAGCAATTTTACCGAATGTTTTTAAAGGCGTATCGGTGATTATCATAGGTTGTTTAGTTTTTATTCTTTTCAGCTTATTTCTTTGACACTCCTCACATCTTTGTATCCGTTTTTAAATATATACCTTTAAATTTTCCTAATAATATTTATCTTTAATTCTATTTTACGTTCTATTAATACCAGAGTTTCCTCCTATTTTAGTCGCGTTTAACATTTCAAATATTTTATCTCTTTTATCGATTTATAAACTATATTATTTAAACAAATAATAACCTTAATATTCGTCTCGTTGAAAATATCTTTTGAAATTTCTTCAATTTCATTCTAACTTATATTTGTTATTTTTATATCATTCGAATTCGAGATGGACTAAAGATTGTATAATTGTTTTGCAAACATATAGTTCTTTATGATTTAAATAAATTAATAAGCTTTGTTTTAACTGTTATAGCCGATTAAGCTGTATTTAAACATAATTAAACGTATTTTTTATGGTGATTTTGGATTTTTGAAAAACACAATTTTGCGTTTTATTAATTATCCCATTGTTACAAACAATTTAGCTAAAATGCATTTGAAAGAGAACAAAATTAACTACTTTTTCTCGTTTGGTCCTCGGGATCGACCGCTTTGTTTGGCAGATAAAATGAATGAATAATCATGATTTTTTAAAAAGAATTTATACCTCTGAAACTAAACATCATAACCTCACGACAAAAATCATGTCGATGGGTCACGTACCGAACTATATCCCATTAAAATTTTAAGTGATTTGACTACTTATTTTTTTTAAATAAATCGAAAACTGAATAATAAAGTTTTTTTGTGCCACGATTACGGACGTAAAAAAGCCTAATTGCACTTTAGATTTTGGAAAAAAGTAGATATTTTTTGTGTTTTGGCTAAGTTCATTCCGCAGCTTTCAAATCCCTATGGTTCTGAAGATATCAAGGTTTCAATTTTTTTCAAAAATTTTTTGATTTCTTATATCTCTAAAACAATGTAGTCAAATGCTTTAAAATTTTATTTGGCGATTAACCTTAAAAGAAGCTGTCTGCTACTAAAATTTTTAACGATTTCGTCAAGCGATTCTTAAGTAAACAGTTAAAATGTAAAAACTGATTTTTCTCAAAACTTTTGCTTCCTCTTATAGGGGTGTCGTTGCACGTCGGTAATGTCGCTCTTTATGAATTCATGTCATAATGATATATATTGCGACGTATAGCCTGTTCGGCTACACGCGTAAACGATCACGACACACAACTTGCGCCACAGAATGTTGTTCCCTGCTGCATTTATGCATGCAGCAGCGGAGCAACAACAATGTTTTGTTGCGCCGAGAAAGCTAACCTCATCTGCCAGCCGCATGAAGCAACGGTCGCTCCCCTGCAGGCACGGCAGGTGACTATGCCCTCACTATAGCGCCGACGCGTATCACCGGGTGTTGTCGAATACCGCTATGCCGACGCAGCTGACACGCACCTGCTCCTGTTCGCACTAGGAGTCGCGCCGCGAAACGACAAAACGAACTCGAGACGAGCGCGCAGAGCAGCACCAGGCGTAATGACGCAAGCGCATCGTTGCCGCGCATATGCGAGCGCGCGCAATAGAGATAGATAGATAGATAGATAGATCTTTATTTGCTTAAAGCAAAAAAATAATACAAATTCGTTGAGATCACATAAGACTGTGTCACATAAAAACTAACAAATAGAGAATATAAAAATATAATTACAGAAGGTCAAATCGTTTGTCCTACGCAGATTAAAATAATACTTTGCTTAAACTACCGTCACATAAATCACATTTAGTTATATTCATTATCACAATAAACCTTTCTAACTTACGCTAGAGGGTTCAGAATCGTCACGATTCGGCGGCCAGCAGGTGCCGTCGCAATGCCCCCTTGAAGGATGTGAGGGATGGTAGATTTCGCAGGGTAGAAGGAAGATAGTTCCAGAAACGAGCAGCCTGGACCTTGAAGGCTCTAGCCCCGGTCTCGGTGTTCACAGTAGGTATGCTTAGTTCCGGAGGAACTCCCCTGATGGAGGGTCTTGGTTTGTACTTATTGAAAAATGAGGCCAAGTACCCAGGTTCACCGATCCGAATCACCTTGTATAATAAAATGGCCTCAAAGAGCCTTCTGGAATCGGTGCGTAGCCATTCTAGACGCCTTCGGTAGGGACTAATATATTCATCCCTAACCCCAAAGATGAATCTCACACAAGAATTGCTCAGTCTCTGTAACCGTATTCGTTGTTCGTTAGACGCGTCCAAGATGGTCACAGTACAGTATTCCAAGTGTGGTTGTATGAGTGTCTCGACTCTGCGGAGAGTCTCAGTGGTGCAGCCCCTGATAAACCGAAGCTATACAGGGCTTTGTTGACTTTTTTTGTGATGGCATCCACTTGTGGTTTCCACGTGAGTTTACAGTGTAATACAACATCAAGACTCACGACTGTCTCACTGAAAGAGATGATCACTCCGTCCGGCAACGAAACTCGAGGTAGTTTCCACGACTTAATATTATTAATATTTCTTGTGAAACCGAAAAAATGGACTTTGGGTCAAGAAAAATTGACCGAGGGTGAGATGGTGTCAAAAGCTTTGCTGAAATCAAACAGCAGCATAATCGTCACCTTCTTCTTGTCAATGGCCATTCGTATGTCGTCGGTCAATTTTAGTAACGCTGTTTGTGTACTGTGGTGTTTACGGAAACCGGCCTGGAAGGGATCCAATATTTTATTTTTATTAAGATACTCCGTGATCTGGGTGTGAGCGATCTTCTCAAGTACCTTTAAAAGAAAGCAGAGCAGTGCAATTGGACGAAAGTCGGTGACATTGGAATGAGCGCTGGTCTTCCTTAGAACAATTAATTGTGCCTGTTTCCAGATACTTGGGAAGACTTCCTGAGCGAAGGAGCAATTAAATAAATTAAGAATAAACTCGCCAATGATTGGGAGGGCCTTGGCGACCACCCTGCATGGGACACCGTTGACACCCCTCGCTTGCGAGGAAAAGTATGAAATAGCAAGGACAACGTCGCTCATATTGACTGGACTAAAGGTGAAGCCTTTCTTGTTTGCAAGTAAAATAGTGTCCATTGCATTGTCTATGTTTTCGAGGGGTGATGCCGATATTCCCGCGAAGTGCTCATTCAACTCACCTGGCGTGAAACGGAAAAACTCCTTCTCCTTACGCCCAGGCAGGAGGCCGAGATGATGCATAACGTTCCAAATATTTCTGTTGTCATCAAGAGCGTCCGAGAGTTGTTGTCGAAGGAAGGATTCTATTATATTTTTGCGCGGGCAAACCGTTTTCAACGGAGCAAATTGATCAATCGCTAGTTTACATTTTTTTCGACTAGTTTTTTTATCATATCTAAATTTGGCGTCTTTAATAACTTTCTCTAAGATTTTGGAATAGGTTCTGTATTCAGCTTTAAGTTGCTCATTATTGATATCTAACTTCCATAAGTTATATAATAATTCTTTGGTTTGGCACGATTTAATTATCGCATCAGTAATCCAATTGTTCCCCCCACCTGTTTAAGCCTTCTTCGATTCATTTTGAATAACTCAATACATTGTTTGATTTCATACAACAATTTATCTGTGGCCAAATTAGGATCCTGCATTGTGATAATTTCATTCCAGTTTCTTGTTTCAGCACTATTTATTAATTTTTTATAATTTAAAACTATTGTTGGTTTGTTATGTACTATTTTTATTTTATTGAGAGCTATAAATATAGTGTAATGGTCTGTTATAGATAGTTTGACTTTATAAGTCATTGTATTTAAGTTATCAGTTTTTATGAAAATATTATCAATGCAAGATACCTTTGCAATGCCCACAGGTGGCCTTGTAATACCAACGAATTCAGGAATATATCCTTTATCGAAGATATTACACAGGCATTCTTGGCTCACATGATTGCAATCCAATATATTAATATTGAAATCTCCTATAAGTAAGTGATTTTTAATGTTCCTCTTTTTTATCAAATATTTATTTAAATCTAATATAAACTCAGTCTTAGGTATGCAATGAGATCTGTACATAGATGAGATTTCAATATTGCTATTATTATTTAAGTTAATTTTTGTATTTACAATTCTAATCCTACCTTGTTGAACAATTTCTGTGCTCTAAACCAACTTTCTATTTACGAATTCTATAACTCCGTCATTCCTATTGATCCTACTATCGTTGTAGTAAGACTCGTATTCATAGTTACTTCCGATTAGTTCAAAAAAATTATGATTGCCTACTCAAATGTTTCAGAAAGAACAACAACAGATGGCCTAACGATCAGACCTTGTACTTTTTGCATGAGCAGCATGTTATTGTGGTGGTCAAGCCATCTTTGATTGATCAAGTTGTTGCTGCTTGGCTGCCTCACTCCTTTCCTGTTTATGTTTTGTAGATTTAGGTGGTTCTTGTAAAGGCTGTTTCATTGTGTTGTTTGTGGTTTGATAATGTGTATCTGTAGTATTATCATGTTCACCATAAACTTGATGTACTGCTGGTAAGGTAGGCCTTATAGGATAATCAGTGGAGTCTATGTATATGCTAATTTTTTTTCCAGGATGTTGCATTGGTTTATATCGTTAGCAGCATAGTTGATGTCAAGCATTGTATTGTATTTACTGTTTGAATATAAACAATTCAGACACTTAATGGCGTTATTTGTGCAAGTAATAGTTTTGTGCTTTTTTGCGCACTTGAGGCATACAGAACTGTTATTGCATTTGTTACCGTTGTGCCCAAAACTTCCACAATTGTAACATGAATTAATATTTATAGAGTCATATACTTTGCAGTTTTGGTAGCCAACAAAAATCCTGCTTTTGTTCTCTTTGATGAATTTGTATATGTCAGCAGGAACCTCCATTAGAACTGTAGTTAAGCCACTGAAATTGCTTTTGTACATATGTAGTACTCGCCCCTTGTTAGTGAAACTTCAAACATTTCTCATATTTATATCTTCCTCTATGTCCTCCATTTCCATGTTACTATACACATTACGACTCTACGGCAAGAGACCAAGCGAAGCACACCGATACGCACGTACACATTGCGGTTTTACAGCAGAGGCACAAGGCCAAGCGAGGCACACCGATATGTACGTACACATTGCGGTTTTACAGCAGAGGCACAAGACCAAGCGAGGCGCACCGATATGCACGAAGACATTACGACTCTACACGGAGAAAAGTCGTCAGCTATGGCAATGCTGCAAGCAGAGTCGGCAGCGCTGCGCGCAGCACCACAGACGATGACGACTAGCAGCTCGAGCTATCGTTCCCCCCACCATGTGGCAGCGTGCGAGTCACGAATTGGGGTGCTGCGTCGCAGCGTGTTTTGTCCTGCCCTGCACTGGTTTTTCCATGTGCTAAGTCTGAATCTGCTTTCCACGCTGAGTCCAGTTTTGCTGCTCGGGGTTTTTAGGGTCGCTGAACACGAATATTCCGACTTCAACGGCCTCCGAGGTATCTGGTGCCCAGGGTGGACGGCATGAACATCGTCTCCTAGAGTTTTATGAAAATTACTAATACAATCAATTAAAACTCATTACTTGGTAGTTTTTGGGGTCGCTGAATACGAATATCGTAACAGCAACGGTTTTCGATGTAATGCTAATTATAAATCTAGAAGGCGACGTTAATACCGTCCACCCTGGGAACCAGGTACGTCGGAGGTCGTTACCGTCACAATATTCGTTCTCAGCGACCCTAAAAACCCCGAGCAGCAAAACTGGACTCATTTTGATAAATATTTACCGAGTTGTAAATTTCGCACGCGTTCCAGAAAAGCAGATTCAGACTTCGCACATGGAAAAACCAGTGCAGGGCAGGACAAAACACGCTGCGACGCAGCGCCCAATTTCGTGACTCGCACGCTGCCACATGGTGGGGGGAACGGTAGCTAGAGCTGCTAGTCGTCATCGTCTGTGACGCTGCGCGCAGCGCTGCCGACTCTGTTTGCAGCATTGCCATAGCTGACGACTTTTCTCCGTGTATGGCAAGACACCAAGCGAAGTACACCTATATGATGATTCTACGGCAAGAACACAGCAAGCACAAGTAGAGAGAAAAAATAAGAAGCCTACTGTACATCATGGACCGCGCATACCAGAAAGCGATGCACTTGCAATGTAGGGGAAACCCACAGAGCGCGCAGCGCTATCGGAAAATGACATATAATTCACGCGATCTAGAAGCTCGAGAAGCCGCCAAAGAGGACACCGCGCAAGCCGGCAGGAAACGCATAGAGTAGCTTCTATAAGCCTGAGGATAAGAAAAGTTAATCAGAGGCGAGTTTCACAGGAGAAGACAGCACAAGGAGACTCTATGTACTAGAGGAGAGGATTTTTACTCTGGTTTTCTGATTATAGCCCGTAGAGTTACTGTCCGGTGACAACTCTCATAAGTTTAGGACATAACACGATATTTCGTTTAACAACCATTAAATCAATATAGCTCGGCGAGCAAAAGAGAAAGAATAATACAAATTTTAAGTGATTTCAAGTGATTTCATTGATTTGATAACATACTGAAAATACACGCTTTTCTATGTTACATAATTACTGTAAACCATTGCTCCAACGGTGGAAAATGGCTCTCTCGCTCGAAATGAGAAGCTTGTCATTCACTTTAGATGCAGTGAAATGGGTTTTTTCCATGCACATGTTAAAAAATAGTATATTGTGCAACTGGAGAGGCGGGAGGGAGGGCTAGTTCTAACGAGGATGAGATTTGAGCACAAGTTGGAGTGAAGGGCGTCGAATTTTGTTCCTCTGTTTCACTTGCATTATATTTATCTCGGATTCTATAATATGGATTTTAATCTACCTAGGCTCGTTTTTTCTGCTTTGAGAAAAAGAGAGAAAAGAAAGAGAGAGATTAGATTAGTTTATTATTACTGTACATTATGTTATACAAATAGATTAAAGAATAAAATTTAAAGAATACATTTTGTAAAATTTGTGAAAGTGTAGGATACAATGGCTAAAGGATGGATTGCGGTATAAGGCGTGTGATTATATGAAAGTGATGAGAAATGACTATGTGTTTTCGAGGTCGTAAAAGTATTGCCTAGCTTTTTGTTTAAAAGTTGAAATTGATGCTGTATTGCGTATGTGTGAAAGTAATGTGTTCCAGAGGTAAGCGGCGCTAATATGGAATGAGTTCCTTAGCGCCTCTGTCGCAAAGGTCGAAATATTTAAGAGTGTCGCCTCAACCCTCGTAGGATAGAGTGCAACGTGGAAGTCAAAGTAGGCAATGATGTAAGATGGTACTGCTGTGTTACAAAGTTTTCTGAAAATAATCAACAAAAATTATTTAAACACTTTAAAAGGTAACAAATTTTATGTTAATATCCAGACAACTTTTTTAAATAATATTTTTTCGTAAAACCCCACAGTCATCTGGAAACTATATGTGTTTAAAGCATATCTATTAGTATAAAAGTGTCCTTCGAAGCCCAAATCTTAAGTAAGTCTGCGGTAGCTAAAAATGGAAATTCTGAATTTTGGCCTTCGAAGAAATGTTATACCTGATAATATGATAGATATAAACATGGTTTTATGTTTCTTACATTATACCTGAATATATTTAATAGCTTAATTGATTTTTTAAACAATTTGGGAAGAATGTAAACAAAAAATTGAATTTTTCATTTTTTGACTGTTTAAGGTGTATCCGTCCCCTTAAGAAACAAGCCATGAAGTACTTCCTATGTCTGGCGTTGGTAGGCCAATGCTGCTTGCGCCTTGAAGGGGTGAAAGGTTCTGGAAAAATATATATCCTGAGGAAAACATCAAAAACTGAAAAAAGAATGTTTATCTATGTGACGCGATAACTAGAGTAAAAACCCTTACGAAAAAAGCCTGCATGGAAATCTGCATATGTGACTGTATAACTCTGAGCATATGTAGCTGCATAAGCGCCTATCTAAAAGTTAGCACATGTTTATACGCTACTGTCTACATTAATCTTTTTACAATGCACTACATACGATTATACCTCGGATTGTGCATGTTGTAATACATAACTGTATATTAGATTATTTGCACATATTTCGCGAAATTTCTCAGTGAACCCTGCAGAGAACTCTACAGGATTCAATACATGTATTTCTCATTGATTTCATATAGAAAATCATGCAGAGGCTCCTGTAGAAAATTATGCAGTGGTTTCTGTAGAAAATCGTGCAGGGGTTTCTGCAGAAAATGATGCTGTTAATTTCCAAATAATGTGTTAAGTAATCCTACAGGGAATTTTTTGGGGATTCTTACATCTTACAGAAAAATCCTTCATAATGTTATACATAATAAGATATAAAATTCTGGGTGAATCAAGAATAAAAAATATGAGAGCTGCAAAAAGCTATCGTCTGCAATCATGTCAAGCAGGAGCTCTTATGTAATTCTCTATTACCAATCTTGGTGCGCGAATTCGGTGCTCAGGCCGTCCCTACCTATCAACAATGCATGAACTACGATAGATCTACTAGCTAGACAAATGAGTTCGCGGACTGCCGATAGGTAGCGACGGCCTGAGTATCGCATTTACGCACCAAGATTGGCAATGGAAGAGTACAAAAAAGCATAGCTTTTTGCAGCTCCCATATTTTTGAAGTGAATACTTATATAGGCTCGCCGGGTACACATTTTACTGAGGAGTGAATCGACGACCTTCACGGCAGCAGGCGTGCAGCGGCGCTCGTCACAGCTCAGCTCTCCCCTTACATATCAGCCGTACTTATTTACACACGCTGTAAGCGGCTATCGGATTTTCTTGGTTCTTCCCGCTGGATTTTGGGGCCCTTGACGCGGTAATATAACAGCGCCTTTTCATGGCGCTTTAATTTTTTGCGTCTTGCGTTGCAGGAATAGTGACTAGACCATTGACGATTAAAATATTAAAATCAAATGATTAATTAAAATTTTTGCAATGGACGATTAAATTAAAATCTTTAGTTAAAATTCTTTAAATTTACGATTAAAATTTAGTTATTAATTGAACTTTCTTCAATTAACGATTAAAATTTGATTTCGTATTTAACTAACAATTAAAAGGTATTGGGCGATTGGAAAATCATTTTCAGCAATAAATCCTTTAAAGGGCATACAAATTGAAATTTTTTCACAACTTTCGATTCATGAGTGGCATTTTTTTATCTAGATAAAAATAATTAGAAAATCATTATAATATACAATTATAAATATACAAATTATTCCAATCTTTTTCATTCTTCAAATTCCAAAAGTGGCAGTGTTTGCATTTTTTGAAGAACGATCTTTGCCCTTCATTTACCATATCAGGCAAAAATTTTAATAATCTTTTCGTCTGAATAAACCGGTTCTTTAATCTGAGGTAAATTCTCATTATTTCCACATCTGAAACCAAACACGAATTGAATTTTATTTAGTGTATAAAATGCTCGTTTATTGTTATTATTTTTATTGGAAACAAGTCGAATGTGCTTACTGTACTGGAAATTTGTGTACTCTTTTTTGATCAATAGCTTTTTGGTAATCTTAACAAAAAGTTTGATTGCCTTTTGTCCTTTTATTGCTTCTACGAACATGCCTAAATCTATATAATTTTTTATTTCTTCCTCAATTGCTGGAATTATTATTCAAAATGATCAAGCCACTTTTGATGTGCAAGTCAGAAGAAAGTTCCAGTTAAGACGAGTATCTCAAACAGCAATACGTCTGTGTGAGTGAAAATCTTTCATAAATGAATGCAAACATAAATTTCTTTGCAGGTATGATAGCCTTGACTACGTTAGTCAAGAACGAAATACTTAGACATCGTTTCACATCTCTACTTTCTTATGGTACATAACTAGGGGGGGGGGGGGTACTCCCCTGCTCGCTTCACTCGCCAACCCCCTAATTTCAATTTTCGTTTTTAATTGTATAATTTTATAATTTCTAAATCTTCTCATTACGATTTTGATTATTCATTCCAAAATGAATAAATTTTAATTGAACTCGCTTCGCTCGCCGATCCCTAATTTTAAAATAGGTAGTAATTTATAAGTTATAAATATTTTGTATGTATGTGTGTGTGTACAGTTAAGTGCTGCTTGTGCTGCTATATAAGTATAATTAACATATAAGCAGACAGCCTGTACCATGTACTTATACTATAAACACGGAACATACTAGGTTAGGTTGTTACTTTTTGCCTTTTTAACACGTACATTCATTTTTAAAAATAGTCATCGTAAGACCTTCAAATTTAGACATTAAAATTTAGAATATGGGTGAAATGAATACACGATGAATAATAGTAGTTTTACTGCCTTTAACAGATTATTCATGATTACAGACATTTCTCAATTTAATAATATAAATACAAAAATTATTAAGCTTAACCTTTATTCTACCAGGTCTAAATTCAAAGGTTTTACAATAATGAAGCAAATAAGTTTTCTGTAGCATATTTCAATTAACGTTCTTTTTAAGTTCTATTGTTTTTCGTGCATCTTTATATTATTGATTGTAAATAATAACTGTCATTCTAAAAAAACCTATCTTTGAGTAAACATCTTTGCACTTTCTTCAAGTTTACTCTATACATACACAATATTTTCTAAAAATTTTAAAAGATATATATGATATAATAACTAATCAAACGCGTGCTATACATGTCATGTAAACTATTGTTTTAAAATTCTGTAGAAAATTTGCAAAGAGAAATGTCAGATTTCTCATACTAAACAACAAAAACAATTTATGTGCGTGATACATTTCTTTTTTAAGAAATACCAAGTATAAATTTGTTAAAAAGTTTGTAAGTACAACTTAAAAGAATAATTATTCTCTCCAACTAAATTTCATTAATTAGACTCTGTATTTTAAAGTGACTAACACTTTTTGAGTAGATAACCTAATTCCACAAAAGTAGATGCAATGGATCTATATATGCGATGACCATTGTTCGAGTTACTGCATACTGTTTTTATTCTAAAATAATGACTAAGTATGCTTGAACCCTAACAGCCCAAAAATATTTTAAAATTATTTTGAAAATATTTTACATTACAAAAGAAATGTTTTTGCAATCTTTTTAAGCATATTTCTAAAATATGGTTACAATCTTATTTGTCCTAAGGTAAAAATATTTCTAAATAATTGCAAACAAATATTTTGATATTATTTTATAATATTTGCAAAACATTTTTTGCATATTTCAAAATATTTTGTAATTTTTTTAAAAGATTAAAAAAATATTCTGTTAACAAATTAATAAATTATTTATAAAATATATACAGAAATAATTAAAAAATTATATGTAAGTTTTATTTTTGCAAGGTTTTATGAACATTTTACTTATGTTTTTGGGACATGCAAGTTTTCGTAATTTATATATTATGAATCAAGAGGCCCGATAGCGCCGCACAAAAATTATGCATGGTAATTTCTTTTAACATGTTGAAACAATATACCAAGTTGTCGATATTTTAAGTATTGTAGTTCCCTGGCGGAAAAAATCACTGTTTTTTTCTATTTTTTTTTGTTTTTTTCTGCTTTTTATTGTTTTATTCTGTACTTTTATGGTTGTAATTTGAATATTTATGTTGAAATTTGTTAAAAAATGTACAAATTTGTAAAAAGTTATAAAAAAATTTGTATAAAACTGTTTTTTTTTCACCGAAATTGGAAATTTGAAACAATAAAATGTATTAAAATGCAGAAAAAAAAGCAGAAAAAACAGAAAAAAACAGAAAAAAACAGTAAAAAGCATGAAATAATGAGAAAAAATTGGTAAATGCGATTAAAAACTAATTAAATCACATAAAAATAGTTCAATATAAGTGAAAAATAATAATTTATGGAATTTTTAAAAATATACAGACTGCACTGCCTCATCTCACATGTATTTATATTCAACTGATTCTTGCATACAATGTTTAGTATATAAGACCGTTCAATTACAAATATAATTAGTAGTAACTTGAACTGTCTTATATACCAACCATCGTAAATTCTTAGCGCTTGCGGGTGAGAAAAGCCGGTCGCCACCTGGCGGTCAGTCCGAAAATCTCAGTTTGTTTAACCTATATGTTGTTTTTGTCTTTTTATTGATTATTACTGTTTTTTTATGTTTTCTTCTGTTTTTCTCTGTTGTAATTGGTTTTTATTTGATTTTTTCTCTTTTTCCCTGTTTATTTTTGTTCCAATTTTCCAAATCCGGATAGATAATGACAACTTTATACAAAAATAAACAATAAGCAACAGATAATAATAGAAAAAAAACAGAAAAAAACAGAAAAAAACAGTGACTTTTTCCGCCAGGGTTCACATTCTCATAGTAACACCTATCTGCAAATTTGGCTGACAAAGCTGTAGAGTTCATCCGTGAAGAACTATATCAAAGACATAAGTAAAAACTGTCACACTTGTCTATTTTTACATAATTAAACAAGTATCCAAGTCAAAAATTTAACATGTTGCATTATTTCACTGTATATATGCCACTATAGTGATAGATATTGTCAGTGACTGACTTGCGAACTGGGTTGAGAATATCTGTTAAAGTATAAGTTAAAGTCAAATCTAGATTTCATCGTTGGTAATCTTGAACTCAAAAGTTTAACTGATGTTTCTCGAATCCACACCTACATTAAAATAAGCATGCCAGAATAGTATGCCAGTGCGAGTATAGAGTATGTTATGCATATGTTATTATATGCATGAATGTGCAAGGTTAGGTTGACACTCTTAACGTATACCTTCTATATTAAAAGTTTACATTGTTTTTCGGTATTAAAATATTTCAGATTTTATTATAAAGTATTATAAAATATAGTAACATATTATAAGCTTATAGTTAATTTTCTTCTAGCTCTTCTAGAAAAAGCCGATTAAAACCGATTGAAATCGATAAGCCCGGGCTCCATAAACTAGAGTTGTTACTATTTTTAAAGAGTCCGGGCTTCATGAACAGAAATAAGTTTAAAAAAAATAGAAGTGTAAAAAACTCTAAGAATTTTATACATGTAAAAATTTTTTTAAAATGTTCAAAATTGTAAAATTTTTTTTTAATTTTGATGAATTTTGAAAATTTCAGAATTTGTTTCAAAAGTTTTTAACGATTTAAAGCTTCAGTAAGGAGATGATAAAAAACGTATATATATATATATATATATATATATATATATATATATATATATATAGGTCCTGATTACGAATATAAAACGTATTATAACGAAAGTAGGATAAACAAAAATGATGGAGTCATCGTTTTTGTAAACAACAATCTAGTCCAAAATACCGAAGTTGTAGAAGCTGGAAGAATTAGGATAATAAATACTAGGATAACTTTAAATGATAAAAGCGGTCTTGAAATATCAGCGTTGTACAGATCACACGGGATACCGAAATCGGAGTTTATAGTAGACCTTAATAAGTATTTAGTTTATAAGAAAAATGTAAAAAATCACTTAGTGATAGGTGATTTTAATATTGACCTACTTAACTGTGATCATTATAGTCAAGATTTTCTATGTAATTTTCTCGATAAAGGATATGTTCCTGGCTTTGTGGGCATTACAAAACCACCTATCGGTAGAGCTAAGGGGTCATGTATTTTTACAATATTTTCATTAAATCACATAACATAAACACATGCACATACAAACTTAAACTTGATATAACAGATCATTATCCGATATTTATTGCTGTAAATAAGTTGAAATCAGTAAATAAAGAGCCATATGTATTCTTAAACTACAAAAAATTAATAAATGCTGCTAACTATAAGAACTGGAATGAAATATTGTCGATAACTGATCCAAATTTGGCCGTTGAGAAACTGTTAAATGAGATCAAACTATGCGTTGAACTAGTGAAAACAAAGAGAAGTGCAAAAAGGCACATTAGTAGGAAAAATTGGATCACTGATGGAATTATTAGGTCATGTGAAACAAAAGAATTTTTATATAATTTATGGCAACAAGATGTGCGAAATGAACAACTAAAAGCAGAGTATAAGACCTATGTTAAAGCTTTGGATAAGGTTATTACTGATACCAAAATAAAATATGAATTAAATCTTGTACAAAAAACAAGTGTACTTTCAACAAGTGTATTGAAAAAGCGATATGGCCGGATGCCCTAAAAAGGGCCGAAGTAGTCCCGGTATATAAATCAGGCGAAAAAAATAAAATAACGAACTATCGACCTATCTCTCTCATATAAAATGTTGCAAAAATTTTTTGCGAATTATATACAATAGAATACATGATTTTGTTGAACAGTGCAATATTATATCAAAGCAACAATTTGGTTTCATGAGAGGGATTGGTACTAAAGATGCACTAAATTATTTAACTAACGTACTGTATAACAATGTTGATAAGAGCAAACCTACGATAATAACTTTCCTCGACTTGGCGAAAGCGTTTGATACTGTTGATCACAGAATACTGCTTGCAAAATTATATCGTATTGGAATCAGGGGCCAAGCGTTGGATCTTCTATCCAGCTATCTAAGTAATAGAGACCAAATAGTCAAAATTGATGGTACTGAGAGTGATAGCTTAGTAGTTAACACTGGTGTCCCTCAAGGTACGATCTTGGGACCGCTGCTTTTCATTATATACATTAACGATATATTAAAGGAGATTCCTACTGAGTCAATAATTTCGTATGCAGACGATACTGCTATAATAGCTTCTGGAAATGATTGGTTAGAAACCCAAGTTAACATGAACAAGTTTTTATCTGTGATAGCTGAGTGACTGGCTGTAAACAAATTATCATTAAATGTAGGAAAAACTGTGTGCATGACATTTGGAAGTAGTATTGGGAGCGTTCCAGCTCAAATAAATGTAAAAATTTTTGATAAAAATGTAACTAGAGTAGAAAATATTAAATATTTAGGGATTGTCTTTGACAGCAATCTAAAGTAGGACAGCCATATTCAATATATAATTGATAAAACTAAATACCTAGTATATATTTTTTATAAAATTTCTAAATACATGCACACAGAGACACTCAGAATGATCTACTACGCTTTCTTCCATAGCGTAATAAGATATGGTATTATAGCATGGGTTGGAGCATATAGTAATTGTCGAGTCAGATTACAAAAGCTTCAGAACAAAATCTTAAGAATTGTCAATAAAAATAATTTCCTAGTGAATGATAATCCATTAAATATAGGAAAACTTTTCGCCCTAGAATCGCTGAAATCACATTACAATGATCTGAAAGACAAATATTTAGCATCAAATAGTGTTACGAGAAACAAAAGTATTATTATACCTAAAACTGAAAAAAGGATTAGTAATAAAAATAGCTTCATGAAAGCAATTAATGTTTTCAACGAGCTTCCGAGTGATCTAAAAGCTTTGAATATAGAAAAATACTCGCATAAGAAACTTATTAAAGCGTGGATAAAATGTAACTGTTAAGGTCTAGAATTATAAAATTGTTATTGTGGCGCGTGCGCAACAAATTTTGTTAGAATGATCTAAAGTGAATGTACATAAATAACAGTATATAAATAGTTTTAATTTTTAATTTTAAGTATTATTCTGTATTTTCTTTTTTATAACCAGGCCTGCCAACAGGTACCTACGTGTACCTCTGCAGGATTACAGGTATGAACCGCATACCTTGTACATTTTCTGGAATAAATAAATAAATACGCGTGGCTATCTGTGAAATCAAAGATAAAAATTTTAATTTCTGCCTAACTATATATAATTTCTATATGTTGTACCTGACTACAAAAAAATATTTCAGCGTGATTCCTTTATTTGGCTTCGGGTTCTAGCTGGTCAAAGTTAAGGTTTTAAGTAATTTTTGCATCTGTTGCCTATTTTCAATGATTTGTAGCTTATAAGGGATGCATTTCAAACCAAAACTATTCAGATACTTTTTTTGGTGAAATTTTCTGAATTTTTCAATAAAAATACTTTTAAAGCCCTATATGTATGTTCAGGCTACCTTATTTGCAATTGAAATCTATACCTATTGAAATTTAATGCTTTTTGTGGCAGAGACGTGAACTCTTATGGTTTTCGTGGCTAGAAATAAAATCTGGCAGCTTTAGCGGGGAATTCGGGATCTGATGTTTTTCGTAGGGGGGCGACGATATAATAGCTAATTAGTGGTTTTACATTTAAATTTGATACTTATAACCTAGTAAATTTCAGGACTACTGATACCAACATGTATTTCATCATAATAAGTGGTATATCGGATATTAAATAAAAACTTACATAAGATCTTAAATTAATTATTAATTAAAAGATTTCTCTTAATCATGGCAGTAAAATCTTGCATAAGATCTTATGTAAGAAATTGGGCAAGATATTATGTAATGTCTTATGCAAGATCTTGTATACTATCTTGCGTAAGATCTTGAATGAATATTTGATGAAAATAATTTTTTTTTCATCGTGAACATAAGATTTTATATAAGATCTTCCGTAAGATCTTATATAATCTTGGTCGAAAATTGCAACATACACATGGCACAAGGATGTAGCAAATGACTGTGACTCGAGGAATCTTTCCTCTTATTATAATTTAAGATAATGTTCGACATAACGAAACGTCGTCGGCATCTAATTGCTGAGTTTTTTATTTCTACAAGGGCTGACTCTTTCACTTTTGATTCCTAATTATTTATTTTAAGATATAAGTTTCAATGAATTATTATTAACTTTATGTACATTGATAAAATTTTATTTTTATTACTAATTAATTCTAATCTCTTATTTATATTAGAAATTAGATCAGCGTGCTTTGAACTTGATAACTTAGATTTTATCTGGTAATAATTTAATCTTTTTTTTTAATAGTTAGAAAAAAATTTAATTCATTAATCCTTAGAATCATATTTATAAAAAAATATACATCTTTCACCATTGAAAATTTACAACATTATAAAATATATTCCAAAGAATTTAAGTATAAAGTTTAAAATATATATAATTAATCAAATTAAATGATAACGCTAAATGTAAAATTTCTTTTTGAAAATATCATTAATTCCATATTAATACTACATTCAAACTTATATATTTTATATAACATCTTAGTACATATTTTCTAATAATTGCATGAAGAGTTTCATAAGTTTGTGAAGTTTTGTTATCATAAAATTTAAACTGTTTTTTTTTAATGTAATTATTTTTATACTGACACTAAATCTTTTATTTATATTTGATTTTATACATTATTCTTGACACCTTGTTATATGTTTTACATTATTCAAGAGATTTGTCAAGATTTTAGAAAGTAAAAAATTTACTTTCTTCTAAAGCATAGACGTTGACGTCCTTTTTATGAATCATGATTAATCTTAACGAATATAATAAAACTTATATTAAGGAGTCATGTATTCTTTGGATAAGCATGTGGCATATCGTAGTCATGTGTCCCTGTTAACAGGTGATGGTAAGTGGGCATAATATGTCAAAAAAATTATGGACATTTCAAGAATGGCAACCTAACCTTGCACACATTTATGTATTTGTATAAACATGACCACATTCACACTGACATATATAGTTTTTAATATGTACTTAAGTGTGGATATTAGAAAACATCAGGTGGAATCTGCGTGTTCAAGATTACCAATGATGGAGTTTAAATATGTTGATCATGATAGATATTCTTCAACTTAGTGTTTGTCAGTCGCAGGCAATATCCATAATTTTAGTGTCTTATATGCAGTGTATTCATGTAAGTTTGTGATGTAGATGTTTATTTTATTATGTATAAACAGGCAAGCGTAACAATTTTTACTTAACTGCGTCTTTGCTAGCTAATCCATACTGAATCTTATGGCTCTGAGTGCGAAATTTACCGATGGGTGTTTACATGAGAATTTAAACTACAGCACTTGAGATAAAGGCATGTGGATATATTGTTTTAACAAATTGAAACAAATCACCATGCAAAATTTTAGCCTTCTAAGTATGGTAGTTTTTAATTGACAGCAAAAAGAAAAATTGAAAAAATTAATCGTACAATTATTGAGAATTTTATTTTGCTCTTAATTAAAAACCATCATACTTAGAGGGCTAAAATTTTGAATGGTGATTTATTTGAAGTTGTTAAAACAATATATCCACTCATTGTTATATCGAAAGAATGACAGTTTCAACCCTGTTAAACGAAGAGTGTATTATTAATAAGCTTGGATTGGAATCTAATTTTTGTTCTTAATGTACATCCTCACACACACACACGCACCCACACGCGCGCGCTCACACACACAGGCGAAATCAAAAATAAATTTTTACATCCAGTACACGATGTCCAGGTGTCAAAATCTCCTCCCGGACGACGAGACATGGTCTATGATACAACGCACTTAGTATACAACAAAAGCACCAGAAGAAAATTTTTATTTCTAGTAGACGATGTCCAGGTGTCAAAATCCCTTTTCGGATGACGAGACATGGTCTATGATACAACGCACTTAGTATACAGCAAATGTACTAGAAGAAAATTTTCAGTTCCAGTAGACGATGTCCAGATGTCAAAATCCCTTTGCGGACGACGAGACATGGTCTATGATACAACGCACTTACAAGGAAGGTACCCGAACCCGATCTCACCGATTTCAATGATTTTACGGTATGTTGTAGTACGTGTGAAAATAAGGGACACGTATTTTTTCTTATCGGCTCATAAGCGCATTTAGGGGGTGAAAACGACCCCCAAAGTTAACCCCCAAAAAGCGTTTTTTCTGAATATCTCGCCTTAAAATAAATATTTTTTAACGAAACAAATTCGAGGTTATTTCTTACAACAAGAACAAGTAATTCATGGTGATTTGAAGAGTAAGGGTGGCATCTCCTATTTTTTAGGGGTCGAAAACATATATTTTTTGGCATAATTTAATAATAAAAAAGTTTCAAAAGCCTAAAAAAAATTGGTAACAATTTGAAAACATCCATAATAATAAAATAAAGTTGACGTCTTTCGGCTTTTTAAAAAATATTACACCTAACCACCCCTTACACAAAATAATTATAAGTATGTACTTTAATTCATAAAATTTCGTAGGAAGTTCGTATATAAGGGTTTTGGAGGTCGCTCTTTACGAATCTGTTATCACAATTTGAAAATTTAAAATGGCGGATACAATATGGCGGACGAAATTAACAAAAAAATATGTTATATAATAAAACAAGTTTTTAGCGACTAAAAAAATGTGTTAACATTTATAATAAAACAATAAAGTCTTCCGATTCTTTAATAAATATTACGCTTGAGGGGGTAAACCACCCCTAACACAAAATAATTAGAAGTATATATTGAAGTACATACACGGAGTGTTAAAAATGGCTTTTTCGCCCTCTGTAAGAGAAAATGTCGTACAAAACACGTATGATAAAATGATCTAGACTCATATAAATTGACACTCGTCCCACACTTGTTAATAACTATTTATTTGAAATAAATATTAATGATAAATATCATAATAATAATATTAATAATAATCTCCGTGATAAAAGAATTTAGTTGAATTTTTCCAATGCATATTTGGAATGCATATCGTTTTACAGATCTTATAATTACAGCCATTTCTTATTATAAGTATACAACATTTATTCTAATTTTCCATGGTTATGTACGTTTTATGGTATAAAATGTTTACAATAATGATAATCTTCGAAATAGTGTATAAAACATAATGATTTTTTACACCAAGCACAACGTATAATAGCAACATTGGTGCATCCTTCTATATCACAGTGTGAATTGCAAGAATCTCCAAAACTATAATTAACAGGATTGTCAAATTGTTCTGGTTTTTCATCGATATAACCACTTCTAAACCAGGAATATTTAAAAAGATTAATATACCTTGATGAGGAAAGTTGATTATGCACTAGAGATTGTAATTTAATAATGTTATTCCTTTGATGTAATTTTAAATCATAATCCATTAAAATTACATTATCCGAAAATTGTCGAACAAAATTCTTCCAGATACGGAATCCATATACATCAAGTGGTTGGATATTCCCTGTTGTTCCTGTCGGTATTTTTTTTTACATTAACAATTTTATTGTCTGGCATCGTTTATTCTATAACTTTATCACAGTGGCCACTCCAGGAGTCAAGTAATAGTATAGTGTTGGTACCTACATTCGGGAAAATTATTTTTTCCATCCAAATTTTAAAGAGGTCTGAAACAAAAACATTAATATTTGCTACCTTTTCTGCAGTATTAAATGAAATTTAATAAAAAGATATTTACTCGATGTTAGCTTCCCAAATTTTGATGCTTCTACATAAACATTTTCGGCCTTCAATAAATTGCTTTCAACAATAGGTCCAAAATGACCACTGGATTCTTTTAAAACTAGAAAAAGTGGTTACATCAGTTTCCCTTCAGCTGATATAAGTGGTTGAATCGTATAACTATGTGTTGTTGGCGAAACTGACTGCACTAGGCATTGCACTTGTTTTTCTCCCTCGATTGTGAGGGTTCTTCCAGAATGCATTTCTAGTTGAAATCCACTCTGGTCGGAATTATATACATTTTGAATTCCAACTTCTAATGCACATAACCGAACATCGGCGACAAACGCATCTGCTTTTTTTTCAAGTTACGAATTGCTTTCTATTGTTTTCTTCGTAAGGAACTTATTTATTTTTCGAGAAACTATTCTATGAGCAGTTTAAAATTTTGATAACCAATTTCTAGAAGCTTTGAATCTAAAATCTTCAGAACCTATTTGTTTTTGAGCTTGTAATGCCCATCGACGTATATCGCGATCATGAATAATAAAACCAGCAGTGAGTGCAGCTTTAAAATTATCTAATGTATATTGACAAATTTGAGCGATTTTTTCTCTGTAAGTGTCACCTTTATTGATTGTGCGTACCCAACGCTTCAGCTGACTAACGGATCTAACTTTCTTAAATCTTTTCTGTACAGTTTCAAGTTTCATGTGTGACTTTGTTTTAGGACATTTCCAAAATTCTACAGCCCTTTTCTTATATTCAAAATCGACTTCATTATTTTCTTCTGTACATTCATTTGTTGGTGCTTCCGAAAAATCAGGAATATGATGTAGTACTTGATCCTCAACTATTTTTGCATCTTGATCTTTGAAATCTTCTAGAAAATCCAATGATTCTTCAACTGTCATTTCAATGTCATTGAATTCATCTGCTGCATCTATTAAAATATATTTAATTTGCTCCGACAATTGAATTTCTCTATAATTTGTCTCACTTTGAGGTATTCGTAATGTTCCAAAGTAAGCTGATAATAAACTTATAACATTTAGAGGGTTAATTCTCATCTTCAGATCTAATGTAAATAAAAAGAAAACAATTTATTTGTTATATGATTGTAATTATCGAACAATTTAAATAAAGCATTTCTTAATTTACCAAGATTAATTCAAATATTTAAAAAAACCAAGGCGATTAAACTGTAATATGCTGATATTGGATACACTATTCTAATTTTCCAATTTGATTGCTGTGTCCCAGATAGTAGCCACTAATAAAAATATCTGAAATTTGAAAAATTAAATTTCTATAAAATCTTTTTGGTGCCTATAAATTGAAGCGAAAATCGATTATAGTATGTTTCATGAAAAAAATAACATAGTTTTTAAAGTTCTGAAAAAAATATGTAGGGCCCACTTTGCCCCTTGTTATATAATATAAAAAAACTCGAATGTTTATTATTTCTGAAATTTCGGTAGAGGATTTTAAAACTTTTTTTGAAAATGGCATAGGTTATTTCAATATTAACTGATTGTGAGGCCCAAAGACGGCCAAAACTGAAATGGGGTATACAGGGTAACCCAGTTTAACTTTCACAGTTTAATTGTACAAACAATTGCAATCCAATCATAAAATGTTTTAAATGAATGTTAGGTAGAGTATCCCCCTATAGCACCCGATATTTTGGCAACATTTTCTATTTTTCAAATAGTTGTCTTCTATGTTTTCCGCGTATTTTCAGCCTAAAGCAAGCCTTAATACGAATAATACGAACAAGTATACAAATAAACTGTCAAATTAAAAAAATTTTTACATCTCATATGTATACTTGCCACTACGCACTTTACTGACACTATGTAACGGATTATGCCCGTTTAAGTAATAAAAAAAAAAAATAAATAAAAAAGTACTAAAATTTTCTTTCCTCGAAAACGTATTATTTATTAAATAATTCAAAAGCAATACAAAATATTAAAACATTTTACTTAAAGAAAATAAATGCGCAATAAAATTCTCTATCCCACTGCACTATGCCAATTTAATTTTGATCAAGTTAAAAAAGCTTGTGTTAGAAAAAACTTAATGCATGTAAAATAAGTTTGTTCATTATAAAAAATATTCATTAATGTTTTTTATCTCGATTACAATAAAAATAATTGTCAAAATAAATGATATAATGTTTGATAAAATACTTACTTTCTTTATAAAAAAAATGAAAAGTCGTAAATTATTTACACATGAATCCTTCAATCTTCATGTGAGCCGTTTTATAATATTGAAACAATTGCATACTACAAAATATAATCGTGATCTTTAAAAAAGACGGTATGACTATTCGGCAAATACTTACTGACTGAACGAAATCGAATGCAACAAAATTTAATTCAAGTCGATTTATAATAAGATAAAAGCTGTAAACAAGTGCGTCATTGTGATTCATTGTTTTCCAAATACGATGTCCGATACGTATAAGAATACATATCTATATATATACACATACCTATGCACACCTACACAGACTATAATTAACAATATATATAAAATTTGAATAATATTCTCTATTCGGGAATTTTAAAAGATATGCTTCAATT